>BCLF01000180.1:14055-36877 GCA_001602275.1 Zoysia japonica | reverse complement strand
GCCCCGGGCCTCGCCGCCAGAGCCGGTTCCTGACCCGCCGGCCGTGGATCCACCCGCTGGTGTCATCAGAGTGGCGGCCAACCGCAGCATTCCCATCGACGCTGGAGCCTTGGTTACGAAGGAGTTCAGCCACTGTCGAAGCTGAAAGCAAAAGGGAGTCACCGAAGACTTACCTTGCCGACCGATGCTGGATCCTGATAATTGGGCGTCGCAAGGGCCGGCTCACCCTCGGAGAATGTGCCGCCACCGCTTGGGATGGCTCCTTCGGGGCTGCCTCGGCCGCTCGAGGCGGGGAGTCGACCGGGCTCCCAGAGCTGACGATCACCGCCTCCAAGCGATCGACCCTCGCCCTCTTCGATGTCGACCCCTGCTCCAGCTCCTGCTTCTGCTCCCGATCATCAGAGAGGAGCTAAGACTCTTGAAGGGGTCGGAATGTTCAGCCGCTGCCGCTGCGGCAGCCTGCTCCAGAACGGCCGCGCTCTGGCCTGCCGTCAAGCTGCCCTCGATCCTCAGAGCACGGGACGGCCTCACCGTCGGCTTCGCGACCGAAACCGCAGGCCCTGAGCCACTAGACAAGTAGTCCAGAAACGTGAACTTCGCCTTCCTCTTCCCGCCGGCCCTCCTCCTCGGCCTCGGCGTTGACGCAGGACTGGACCTGGCTCTCGGCTGCGGCGCGGCGACGGAGCTAGTCTCAGCCTCGGTCACGGCCGTGGCCCCTGACAAACCCTAAAAGCGGTCAACGATTGACACAATACGACGATAACAACGATACGACGTGAAGGCCCTACACTCACCAGCTGACGGTGATCCTTGTCGAGGGGACGGGGCCCCCGGTTGAGGCTGCCCTTCGCGTCCTTGAAGACCATCACGGTTCGGGCGAGGATGCCTCTGTCCGAGAGCGGCCAGCCGTGCACCTCGCAGGTCTCGTCGTCTGGCCCCTCGTACTCCCCCATGCTGTGCACCCGATGGCGCAGCGGCATGAGCCGACATGGCGACGGCGAAGACCGTCATCCCGGTCAGGCCTTGGTCCCGCAGACGCTGGATCGCTTCCAGCTGCAGTCGGATTGGCTCCACCTCCGCAGCTGAAAGCCTCGACTTCTAAGACCTAGTCACCTCGGACACCAAATCTTCGAAGGCCGAGAGCTGGAGGTCGACATTGTCGATGTAGAACCAGGACTTCCTCCAACCCTTCAACGAGGTCTTCAAGTCGACCTCCATGTACTTCTGGGATTCCCTGGTCCGGAGCATGATGCTAACGCTGCCGACGCGCTTCCCGACTCCAGTCTCCTTCGACGTCTGGGGACTGGCGAGAAAGCAGTATCTTCACAACAGAAGGCTGGGCCAGATGTCCAGATACGCCTCGCACAACGTTGCGAAGATGGAGGCGAGGAGGACCTCGTTCGGCGCGAGCTGATGAAGTCGAACGCCGTTTTAGTTGAGGACGCCCCGAAAAAAGCTGAAAACCGGCAGTCCTAGCCCACGCTCAAGGTAGGCCAAGAAGCTGACGATCTTCCCTAGCGGCGGCGCGGGCACGATGTGGCCGTGGCCGCCTAGCCAGCCGGCCGACTCCTTCGACGGAAGCATCCCCACGACGCTCCACCTCGTGAGCAGGGCGTCGTCAACAGCCGAGGGTTCCCACTACGGCATCGCGAAGATGGAGATGATGATGTGGGAAGAACGTGAACAAGGACGACGGCGATCGCCGGACCTAACGCTGCGAAGGCGTAAGGCGGAGGTGACGAGCTCTCGCACGCGATAGGAGCTTGAAGACGAAGCAAGGAGGCTGGGTAAAAACGCGAAGTTACCGCATCCCTCCTTTTAAACGGCCCGTGTAGTTACTGCGTCGCCCACAATCGACCGTGGGGAGTAACTGCACGGTTGTGGGTACGCGCCCCGAGGAGCATCCAAACCATTCGTACTCGCCCCGCTGACGAGTGGGCCCGGGCCGCGTCTGCGTCGACCAGGGCGCCAACATTACCCTGACGCGACGGCTGCCAGAGTACGACTAGCAGACGTGACGCGGGCGTGACGAACGATGACGACGTCAATGGAGGACCCACCTGTCAGCGAAACAGTAAAACCGCATAGGGCCCACCATTTTGTAACCCCGGACCGCCCTATATAAAAGGAGGTCCGGGGAGCGATAGAGAGGAGGAGGTCGAAACCCTAAACTCTTGCGAGCAACCGTTTACGCGCGCGAGCAACCCCATGAACACGTGCATCGAGCACCCCACGACTTAGACGCCGGACCCTCTCTCGAAGAGAGAGTCCGACCCTTTGTACTCATCCACCGATATAAACCACCCTCTGAACGTAGGGTATTACACCATTCGAGGTGGCTCGAACCAGGTAAAAAACCGCATTAAGTCTTCCGCAGACTAGACCATATCGAAAACGAAGACACACCACCCCCTCGATCGTATTTCGTACTGTGCTGTTGGTCAGAAAGCCAACAGGACCCATAACCACAATCATCACAGCAAAAACACGGATCACCCAAAAACAACGAGCACGGGGAGGACGAGGCACGCATGCGGCTGACTCCCTAGCGCGCCGCCACCGACGCCGGGCCGTCGAAGGCTGCTGCGCCTGCTGCAATTTCAGACACCGCCGCCGGAGCACCACGAACTCGCTAAAAAAAAACAATCAAAATCACATCCATTCACCAGATCTACGAAAAAAGAAATAAAAAGAATGCCAATAACACCTTCAGATCTGAGGGTGGCTTCGGCGTCCTGGCCTGTCCCCGCTGCAGAGACCGCGCGCGCACAGAAGAGAGAGAGAGAGAGGCGGTCTCGGCCGTGAGGGCGGCGAGAGGCACGGTCCCTTGGCCTGGCAGGCGGCGCAGGCCCCAACCTGGAGGGCGATGCGGGCACCTTGGTCTAGAGGGCGGTGCAGGCCCTGGCCTGGAGGGCGGCGCGGGCACCTCGCCCTAAAGGGCGGCGGGCAGCGCGGGCACTCGGCTTGGACGGGTGGCGTGGGCACCTTGGCCTCTTGGCCTGGAGGGCAACGGGAGGTGCGGCCCCCGGCCTGGACGACGGTGGCTGACCGCACAACCTTGTTGGAATCGCTCACTCACAGGTGTAAATGTTTATCCCAAACACTTAACCCCTCTTGGGTGAAAATCACTTCCTTCTCTCTCGACAATAAACGCACAACCGTAAACTTCTCTGGTGACGTAAGAATTGTAGCTGGATGCACACACGTGAGCTGAACACACACGCGTACACGGAAGGCAGCTTTCTTTTCTCTAACGCAGGCCACACAGACCTCATTATTTCTCATTCTTATATAGACTCAAAGATGCTTTGATTAACACCGGCCTTTAGTCCTAACTGGCCGCAACTCACGCCACGACTAAACAAACTCCAATGTGCTAAGGTCATGCATGCCCGGACCTATTCTCCAGCCAACAAACTCACTTCGTGACCTTGGCCCAGGCTCCCCTTCGTAGCACCATGCATGCATGCACAAATACGTTGGCCACTTTTTGCGTCTAATCCGCTGGTTCTGGCAGCACTTCGCGAAGTCTGCTGCTCCCATCCATCCAGGCCATCCCTTCAGGCTTGCGTCTAGCCCTAAACCCATCAGACTTGGTCACGAAGTCTGCTGCTCCCCCACTCATCCATGCAATATTGCTTCGCACGTCCACATCACACGGCACGATCCAACTATTTCCAGCAGCCACATGTTTCTGCGCATCACACGCATTGCCGTGACATTTTCTTAACACCATGCACAATTAAAATGCATCTACCCATGCTAATACATATTATTTTCTAATGCATGCAACGAAATAAACTATGCAACCACTAATGACAAGATTAAATCCTAACAGACCTCCGGCTGGACGGCGCACGGTGAGGTCGGCGGTCGGAGGGTAGCGTACGAGTCACCTGGAGAGAGAGAGAGAGAGATTCGGTTGCGTGGGTGGGTGGAGGTCGTTGCCGTGAGTTAATACAGAGGGAGGACCGATGCCCGGTGACTACGATTGGTCCTACGGTGGAGTCTTGGATCGCTGACGTGGACGCAACGAGGGTAGGCGGTTCACTTACAATATCCTACGGTGGAGTCTTGGATCGCTGACGTGGACGTAACGAGGGTAGGCGGTTCACTTACAATATCCGGCTGCACTAATATATTTAAGTGCGAACGGTCTTCGTAAACTGCCGTATGTACAAATAATATATTTGTACAGGCAGTTAGTTAAGAAGTTCGTTTGCACTAATACTTTTTTACAAACAGTGTTTTTTTAAGGTTCACTTCGCTCTTTGTGCAGACGGTTAATAATTGTCAACCGTCTATACTTTAACAGAAGAGAGTGTCGAGATAAATATTTTTTTAAAGTAGTGGAACAATAACTCTTAATAATGAAAAATAATGTTTACAAGGCCCTAAATCTACAGTGAATCACCAAGCGTTGTCTTTTTATTTTTCCACATGTGTTACTCGAATTCGCTGCTGCCATCGTTTTTCAAAGTCTACTTGATATGGACATCATATCCTATGATGAGGACTTCAATAAAAATATTCACACGTGGTGGATTCGGACTGCAAAACAGTACAAACTTGCAACGAAAGCCACGACTTCATATAGAATCTAATTTAGGTGTTTAAGTACATTCTGAAAAGCTCACGAAGTCTACTTTCGAATGGATCCAACCTCACCTTCAAATCATGTCGGAGTCAGCGCTAATCGTCATTTTTATACAGAAGATGCTGCGTCACCCCAACTTGAGCCGTTGGCCCATGTATCAAGTTGAGCCCATTAGGGGCGCGTCCTAGGGTTTGCGGACGACCCCAGCACCCCCTGGTCATCCTCCACTCTATTTAAAGTTCCTAGCCGCCACCGGGAACACTCGGGTTTTCTTTTGTTATAGTTTAGCTCTTTGCAAACTTTTCTGATCTTCAGTTGTGTCCAACGACCACCTATTAGACAGCCATTGAGAACCTCACATTTGAAGAGATTTCTGGTTTGCCACATCTTGTTCTTGCTTGTTCTTCGATTATTTGCAGAAATTGATCTTCGTGATCAGGTTGATCTTGCTGTTTCGGCGTGGTCAATAACCATTCGGAGTTGGTTCTGCGATTGCTAAGGCGCACATGATCTGTTCGTTTGTAGTCAGATCGTGAGGGTCGACCCCACTAAATCGATATTTATCACCTCACCGAAAGATCGGGCACTCGTACTATCACTACTACATTGTAAATTAGTGATAATAAGGTTACCCTCTGGCCTTTAGTTTAAAACAAATGAACTAAATTTTCAAAATTTTGAAAAATTAGTTTATTTGTTAAGTTAAAAAGGTTCAAATGGTAATCTTCGGTCCACCTATTTACACCCTTAAAATCTAAGGATAGCATGCAGGAGTCGCAAGCTAAGCGAAAACTGTTGGTCAACCTAGCCATGGACCTACCTTTAGTTGGAGCCCTGAAGTGATGTAATACGATCGAGCCAGCTGCGACTGCATGCACCTGGACATACCCTGCGGCTGGATCAGTGTGGGACTCGATGGATAGTGAGAATGCGGTGTCTGCCTATTAAACTGCGTACTATCAGGCATCAGCTTGTGTACTAAAATACAGTTTGTAATGGAAAAAACAGCCGCGGATTTCCTGGAAAGGAATCAATAATATTGGGTTGTTGGATCTTCACTATAGTACTGGTCAAGTACATTAGATGATTACACTGGTGCTTTCTGAATTGGAAATGGAATGCAACGCACGTCGACATCATCAGATATAGACATTTTTAGATGCAGGAAACTTCCTATAGACATATCTTGCTACTACTATAAGCTGGTCCCATTTTACAAGAGCACTTCAAAGATCATGCATCTGAAGTGTGATGTTGTGGAGCTGGCACATGCGCGATGTGTATTGAACGGAACAGTGGAAGTGGTAACTTTTCTCAACTGATGACACTACTAGAGGTCCGCTAAGGTAGACCAATCACTGTTTCTTTACCTCTTAAGAGTTAAGAGGTGAAACACTAAATTAATCTGAGTCGTTGAATTTTGGAAGAGAAAACAAAATTGAAAGATTTAGTTTCCAAAACTGCCGCATGCTTTCATAACTCATTTATTTCTTTCCAAATTACATATTATAATAATTAATAGTTCTGAAAGAGCTTTTACCTTCTAGAAGGTAAAAGATCCATTTACTCTTCGAGATCCATGCAAATGGACGGCTCACGTTAATTTGGGTCTACTGTAGAATCTGCCTTTTATATAAGCTAAAAAGTAAAATATGGATCTATAAGTAAAGTGATGTCCATCAGTAAGTAACAGTATGTGATGCCCACATCAAAATTTTGAATTACTAGGGAGTACACAAATCATTCTAAAAATTGTGTCCAAAAGTAGAAATAGTTAGTCCTATGGAACGATAGTAGTGGTTTCTCCATGCCCAATAGGCGCAGTCCTTCTAAAATATGCATATGGAATTACATAAATGATGCTGAATGCAAAATATAATTTTGCTGAGACATGTAATAATTTATAATACTAAAATATGATGTGTGTTGTTGATATTATAGTATTACCATAGAAATCATAGTAACACTGATGTTTCAAATAATTAAGCTGGTACTGTTTATAAAAGATACACATTTAAGCAGTGATAGTTTACATACACCAAGCCCTGTTAGAAAAATTATTTTCTGAAGTTATTTCTTTTTACCATTAGGAGTTGCCCAAATTCGACTTGAAACAATGTTGGGACAAAAATAATATAACTGAAAATGTTGTATCATACACACCAAATAACATTATGGTGAGGTTTTCTCTGAGAAGATATCAATATCAAATCAACAATACTCTCCTACAGAACATGAAATAGAGGGACAAGCAAACGGTGTGAGCTGCGTAGGACATACTCCTGATGTCACCATTGATTTCTAAAATCAACTTTGACCATTCGTCTTATTAAAAAAATTAATTCAGATGTGTAATCGTGATTAAAATAATTTTAGTGCTCATGTAAATTAAAACAAACTTTATGATATTCAACAATTTGTTTGAATAAGACGAATAGTCGAAGTTGATGTTAGAATTTAATAGCGACATCAATTTAGGAATCGAGGGAGTATAGTTTATTGGATAACATTCGGCGTTGGGTCCCCCTCGTTTTGTGATATCTAGTTCATTAAAATCTTGATGCTGAAATATTCCAGGGTGACTGTTCAGAATATACCTCTTGACCAATTAAGATAATCGCTAAGATTTGTGCAACAGAAGCAAGCCACTTTTTTTATTTAGTCACTCTCTTCAAATTAAATATGGTGGACGACTCACCGATCAGCAGATGTTTCTACGAAGGAACACCAAATTGAATTCAAGTCACTATCTTTCGACTGCTCTCTATACTGCAATCACAGTTAGCAGTATGACGGTCGCGAGTGTAGGCTATTGAACAATGCACAAGCCACAGTTGTTAGGTGACGCTATGTCATACACAAAGATAGGCTGCTTCGCCTAAAATCTAGTAAACACTGACCTGTTTTCTGCGTGCGAGGCAGCTTCGTCAAAACCGTACAGGCGAAAGGGTTGAGTATGAGAAAATGATGTGCACATCTGTACAGGGCGAGCAGAACCGGCTCAAAACTATGGCGACTCGCCGAATATGATGGATTTCGGGTGATAGCGAACAACAATACCTAAATAGCATAACATGAGCGATAAAAGATATTACAGAAAATCGATTTGAACTCTTACAGCAAAGGTTCAAATTGTTCTTAGGATAAAGGTTTAAAACAGTTTAAAATAGCATGGTAGTGATACATATAGTGGAAGCGACGATACACACGCATTTTATTCAAACACTATCAAACTTTTAACCAACTTCGTCTTTGTTTTAGGCAAAAGAAGAATTATGTTAGTTCATAAATGAGGCTTAGCGCTTGCTTGCTGCTTCCAGGAAGCATGGAACACGGGCATATTTGGCATTTGGGGGCAGGTGAAGTGGCCGGTGATCTATAGCTATAGAGCGAGTGACGTTGGGAGAGTTTATACTTTTATGTTTGGTTAAAATTAAATTATTTTATGTTTTACTAATAATATCTAGAAAATTACATAATTTCTAATATAAAAAGATATTTTCTATGAAAGCTTCTTTTATGACGAATAAAAAATAATTTTTTATATAATAAAATATTATTAATTCTTCATTATTAATTATTAAAGTAATAAAATTTAACTTTAACGAAATTTAGAAATATTTAGATTTTAGAACAGATGGAGTACATAGTAATATGTCCCGCCACCCTCGGTCCGCACGGACTTGTCAAGTGGTACTAATGATTGGGGCTGCTCTAGATATTTGACTCGTTGGTCAATTCAAATTATGCCATCCATTGATCACAGGAATCCAACCACAACATTCTTGTCCACGAGACCAAGATAACTAACGATAATACGGTGGGATCAATTAAAATCAACTCCCCCTAATTTTTCTATATTCAATGTTTCTTAAGACAAATATAAATCAAATATAATACACTACTACGAAAAGACCCTTCAATATCGGGTCATAAGGTTCCACAGTGTCAGTCAAAATGCGACACTCCTCACACGACACTGCTGTAAACGGTAATCAATGTCGAGTCGGAGAAACTAACACTAAATTAACTAATCAGTGCCGATCAAATGACATCACCTGGCCGACACTCATAGCTGTGTCTTCAGTGTCGGTGGAGATGACGCCAGCAACACCGACACTAGCCATAAAAATAGCAGTGTCAGACGGCATGATGTAACCAGACCGACAGTAGTCTCAACAAAAGCAATGTCGGAGTGCATGATATCATCAGGCCGACACAAGGAACAAAAAAAACAGTGTCGGACGACATGATATCAACTGACCGACACTAGTAACAAAAACAGCAATGTCGGCTGACATGATATCACCCGGCCGACACAAGTAACTACAGCGGCAGTGTCGGACGGCATGATATCATCTGACCGACACTGCTATTAGTTACACCAGTGTCGTTTATTATGATATTATAGAACCGACACTGACATTTCTACTGTGGTTTCGGTCTCAAGGATGTCAATTTTTCCGACATTGTTTACAGGACTCATGTCATATATTATGACGTCACGTAACCGACACTACTTTCTGTATTAGGGGTGTCGGTTTCTGTGACGTCACAAAACCCACACTTTCATGTATTTCCATAAGAGCCATTAATAACACAAATCAAATGCAAATAACATATTAATAAAATACATTGACAGAGACAATGTATTCACAAAGGGAATGTTTAGGGTCACATATATACACAAGTTCATCCACTACAACAGCTTAATTTACACATATACATGAATACTTCACGTAGAACTAACAACTAAAATTTTATTTGCTCGGATAACTCCGGTCTTGTTCATTAATTCTCTTCTACCCAGCCTCAAAGTTTTGGCAAATTAGTTCAGAATTGTGATATTTCCCGCACCAATTAGCAAGTTTTGGATGTGCTTCCACATCACCTAAGAATTCATAATATCTACCCCTTGGATGAATAAACTCATGCATCATGAAGCGGATCATCCGAGATGCAATGTCATTGAGTGTGGCTTCATCAAATTGGCTTTCTTGCACTTGCACCTGCTTGTCTGCCTGCCAATATTAAGAACATAATTAGTAATTACTAAAATGCAAATATCAATACAGTGTGAAAATGCATATAACAATATTACTAAAACTGCAAGTACTTACATTTTCCTATACATAATCATCGTTGGGTAATGTCATGTATTTTTCACAGTTGGCTTCTATGTATTTGCACACATAGTAGCCACAATGCACACTGCGAGGAGCCTGTTTTGCACACTTTGGGAACAAAATGAAAAGGTTAAAAGTCTCAAAGATATAGACAAAAATATAGTGATATAGATTATTCAATTATGGTATAGTAGTACCGAAAAATGTGTTTTGTGCGATATTTTTTCTTTTTGTTTTGGATGGTGTTTTCCTCTATGATTGATGTAGAACTTGTAATTAAGAGCTATCAACGATAAGAAATATTGTGTCATGATTATGAATATCATATCACTAAAGAATTAAAATGATAGGTCATTACGCATCAAGGACTTCCAAGAAATCGTGCTCCGTACTTCTCTTACTATCAATGGAGTCAACTATCCAAGCCTTCCCATATTTTTAGATATATCATAAAAGAGATCTAATGATCTATAAAAAAAAGAAGAGGGTACAAAATAGAAAGACTTTTGCTCTCAGTGCGGGTTGCCAATTTAATAGCCTTCCAACGCTCTAAGGTCCTTGACTCATATGGCAACACATATCCGATATCGCAAGTCGCAAGATATATATGGTCCATGCTGCCACTCATCTCACTTAGTCCGCTTTTATCATCGAGCACAAATACAATTGAAAAGTACATTGTGCTTACAATTTGATTATACTAGATTATATTTATAATCCAGATGACATATAGCAATAGCAACCTTCCTATATATAAGAGAATTTAGGATAGGTGTCATAGTAGTGTCGGTCAAAGATAATGTAAGCAATACCGACACTAGACGATAACAGTGTCGGTCGCTGACGTCATCAAACCGACATTGTAATTCACATAGCAATTTCATAGATTCGCACAAGAATTTCACAGAAATCAGATCAATTCACAGGAGAAATATAGGAATCAGAAATTTTACCTTTGTGTCAAAGAAGGTCTTACAATGTATCCATAAACTAAAAAATAATATGTATATACATCAAAAATGTCATATAGCATTTCGAATCCATAAAAATTGAGAGGAACAATGGTGGGAAAGGATGTGACAGTTTGCATATTGCCGGAATGGGGGAGGGGAGGTAGCTTACAGTTTGCAGATTGTTAGAATGGGAAAGAGAAGGCGGCTTACCGAGAAAGAATGGTTGAGGATACTTACATCAGGGTTCCGGAGTGGGTGAGGGGGAGAGGAGACGCCGGGAGACCCGAGCCGTACGTAGTTGGAAACGCGGTGGGCGTTGAGGTCGGAGGCGAACGCGCAGCCGGAGGTTGGAGGAGGACGCGCAGCCGCGACCGGTGTCGGAGCCAAAGAGGACGATCGAGTAGCCCCGGTCGGTGCCGAAGGAGCAGCAACAGGAGTGGCAGCGGCGGGTTTGGGGTTGACAAAAAAATTTGGCAGCGTAACGGCGTCACGTGGGAAATGAAAAAGCCACCAGGTTTAGTGTGGAACGATGCGACAAGGCCTACTTATATCGTAAGATTAACAATGTCGGGCACTATGATGTTACGATAACCGACACTACAAACTCCGTTAATAACTTTAATAATATCTTCAATATTTTTTCTTTGAAGTATATCATGATATTTGACCTACAATTTCATTTAGTAAATTGCAGTGTGTGAGGAATCTGACAAATTTATGTTTGAATTTTTTTGAGTACTTTCATGAAAATTTTAGTTCTAATGGAACTATAGGTTACCAATCATTATGGCAGTGTACATTATGAGTACAAGAAAATGTTGAATGTACGTTGAAAGTGATTACAAAATTTATAAAAAATACGTTATAAAATGAAATAAGAATGCTTATCATCTACAAAATATTGTACAAAATAATGGAACATCTGACGCGTAAAAAAATTTGAAATAATTTAAGTTATGTTTGCTGAGTGACGTTATAATTTCGGACAAGTCCGACCGACACTACAGAAGTAAAAGGCCGACACTATGGCATTGCTATGTCGGGCTAAGCTGATGTCATCCTGCCCGACACTGTTAATAAGTTTAACAATTTTTTTATTGTTTTTTTCTCGACGTATATAATGATATTTGATCTACAATTTGATTTCTGTAAATTGCATTGTGTAAGGAACCTGAAAAATTTCTGTTTGAACTTTTTTGAGTCTTTTCTTGAAAGTTTTAGTTCAAATGGAACTATAGGTTAGCAATCATATGGCACTACATGTTATGAGTATAAGAAAATGTTGAATGTAGGTGGAAAGTTATAACAATATTTATAAAAAAATACATTCTAAAATAAAATAGGATTGCTTATCATCCGGAAAACATTGTACAAAAAAATTGAAATATTTTGTTATGTTTGCTGAGTGACGTTGTAATTTCGGTCACTTCTGACCGACACTACAAAAGTAAAAGATCGACACTATTGTCATTGTAATGTCGTTTATTGATGATGTCATACCGACCGACACTACTAACTAAACCCTACTCAATCTCGCCTATATATATGAATCCCGCCCCCCTTGCTTCTCACCCGACAGTCGCCGCCCCTCAGCCGCCACACGCACCTTAGCCTCCTCCCGTTACGCCGCGCGTACGGTCCTTCTTCGGTTTTTACTTATGATGCCCAGTCGTGCATGGGTAGCCTGGTCACTGGATGAGCATATACAAGTTCTATATTTCGATTGTCAGATGTGTTTGCAACATCATTTGTTTACCAGATTTGTTACTCTCATTTGAAGCAGGTTGTCAGATCAAATTATTAGAGTTTATGGCAGTGAGCTCAGGACTCATTCTCAAGTTTGGTGTCCTGTAATATCTGTCAAGAGGTTTGACAGAGCCCGGAATTTTGTTCAAACTCTGTTCAAGAGGTTTGACAAAGCCGAGAACTGTCTTCAAGAGGTTTGACGGAGCCTGGAACGGTAGGGTCCACGTGTACTCCTGCTCAACAGTGGCAAAGTCCTCAGAGGTCGATGCTTGTCACTGTCCTGGCTCGGCCCGCACCCGGTGGGGAACGCGGAGTGAAGAGCATGCGGACGCTCATCAACAACGTTCTCATCTTCTCTCACTCTTGCACTACTGTCATCATGATATTTCTAGCCTTCTAGCCTATATCTTGTATTTTATCTCCATGTTCCCCTCCGGGCGCGGACTGAGCCAGACCAGTAATAGGCATCAGTCTCCGAGGACCTCGCCGCCGTTTAACAGGAGGTAGACGCGGCCCCTGTAGTTCTAGGCTCTGTCAAACCTCTTGAAGACATGTACTCTATTTGTAATGATTTTGTAAAATGTCAGTACTATAATTTGTAATGATATTTCTAATTTGTAATTATCTTGTCCATGTGTTCATCGAAGATTTTGGGATATGTTAATTGGTACTCTACTGTAAATGTCGCTCAAAGATGACATCAACATTCACCGACACAATTGCTAGTTGTAATATCAGTTTCTGATGACATCATATATGAACGACACTATTGTACACTGTAATTGTGGTTTATGCTGACGTCATACTTGACCGACACTATTAGCTCTAGCCCACTAGAAGAATCCAAGGGCTATAAAAGGGGTCGCAACTGCGCTCTTAGAACCATCTCGCCTTCTACATCTCTTTGAACCATCTTCGAACCATCTTTTGCCTCTGTGCGCTTCTTAGATGGCGGCCCAGAGAGTGCAGGAGCTGGAGAGACAGCTTCAGGAGTCAGAGGCTCTGCGGGTGTCCCTCCGCCATGATCTCGACGCTTTGCGGGGGTCCATCCGGCTTCAAACCGACATGGCATCGGACATCTTCAATAAGGTGAACGGTATTGTGAAGAAGCTGAAGCTGGGGAGTCTGCAGCTCTCTTTACACCAGGGGGGTCTCCTGCCCACTTCCTCCATGTCATGGGTCCGCTGGAAGGGATGCTGAGTCATCTCCCTGAGACGATGGAGTCAGAGCGTCGGGAGCTAGCACAGGCAGTTGCGGACCGCGTATTGTCTGTGGTAACAGCATGCCAGCTTGACTTCCCCTTCAACATCCTTGTTCAGCTGGCGTCCCATCCCGACGCGGTGACCAAGGAGGCAGAGGCGAGCATCAAGCGCTTCTCCACCGAGGTGGCCAACTCAGCTGTTAAAGAGGAGGGGGAAGAGGAGGACTCGGACATGGAAGAGTAGTTATTATTAGTAGTAGTAGTAGGAGTAGTAGTAATTTTATAATTTTATAACTATTATGTTCTCAAGTTATGTAAGTTTATAAATATTATTACTACAAGTTAGTAAAAGTTCTTAGATTTTAGTTTTAATATCGGTTTCTGCTGACATCATACAGGACCAACACTATTGCTAGTTGTAATATCGGTTTATACTGACGTCATACAGGAGCGACAATATTGTATATTGTAATGTCGGTTTACGTTGATGTCATACTTTTTCGACACTACTATGTGACGTAACTTTAGTCCCACCTCGACTATACTTGGTACTGTCGACTAACTTATAAGCTCTGGCTGTCTGTTTGTAGGTGAGGAATTGTGTAAACTGTATGGCACAAGTTCGCATCTGCGTAACCTCCACAACGAACCTAGTCATATCGTTGTACATTCATCTTTTTTAAATATAATCCATTGTACTGTCATTTCTGTTGACGTCATTTTGGACCGACAGTATTGATTTTTGTAATTTCGTCTGCCGCTTACGTCATACTTGACTGATACCATTACTTGTACTTTAGTCCCACCTCGACTATTCTTGCAAGTGTCGACCGGTTTATAAGCCCTAGCTTTCTGACATTTCTCGAGAAAGCATGTAAACTGTATGTTTAGATTGGACATTGCAGTGGCCGTGCAATGTCCAATGTGGACATAGTGTTGTACGTTCTTTCTTTTTTTATTATATAAATTACAACGTATGGAACATTAGTAATTTGGAACCGAGGAAAAAAATATTAGCCTTAATATCACAAAACAAGAGGACACATTTATAATATAATATTTAATAATTATATTACAAATAATTCGATTCCAAAACTATGACAACTTTAATTACTTAGCTTGAACTAATTTCCCCTCGCCATCATTGCGCATGTAGGGAACAAGTAATGAATAACTGAGGCTTGCTTCAAAGATATTTATCATTTCTGTATTCGCAAAAAAGGGCACCGCATCAAACTGGTTGTATTCTTCATCATCTGTGACATTATCAACCTCGATGATCCTTTGTTTTTCAGGGATAACAATGTGCTTCTTCTTGTGTTCGGGCTCGAGAACATAAAACACTTGTGCGACACGTTGTGGGAGTATCCATGGGTCGTCTTTGTGACCTTTGTTGTTTAGGGACACAAGGGTGAAGCCCATTTCATCCACCTCTACACCTTGTTGGTGCTTGACCCATTGGCACTTAAATACAGAGATCTATAAAGTTGTTCCATAGTTGAGTTCCCAAATTTCATCAATATATCCAAAATATGTGTTCTTGTTCCCCTCACTATCTTTGGAATCTACTCTAACACCACTGTTTTGGTGCTGGCTCTTGTCGTTCTTTGCCTTGGTATAAAATATGAACCCATTGATGTCATATGCCTGCCATGATGTAACTAACATTAAGGGACCATCGGTCAAAAAACGCATTATTTTTTTCATCTTTTGTTGTACCAATCGGAAGGTTTTGGTCCTTCAACCATGATGTTAAACATCTTTTGTGCTCTTTCATGATCCAATCCTCTGTGGAATGTTCATTTTTACACGAAGTTGTTGCAAGTGTTGTTGGATGTATGGCACTGCAATATGTAACTGATGAAGGATGCTATAATGTGCATCTCGGACTCTTACAAAACTCTGATCGTTGAATGTTTTCTTTCCTTTTGTTCCTTTCCCTAGGAGCCTCCCCTCGTGTCGTGACACCGGCATACCTATTGTACCACTCAAGAACCTTCTCTGTTGTGTAACCCTCTATCATGGAACCTTCACAGTGAGCACGATTGCGTACGTAGCCCTTCATAATAGACATATAATGCTCATATGGATACATGTGATGCAGATAAACAGGGCCGAGGACAAAAATTTGATTTGCTATGTGAATCATATAATGCTTCATCATATCAAAGAAAGATAGTGGGAATCACATCTCGAGTTGGCACATAGTCTCCCTCATCTGTTTACGTGTCTTCTCCAACTCAGCGATGTTGATTACCTTTTTGGATACAGCATTGAAGATGTGGCACATTCGTATGACGGCCATCTTTATGTATGGTTGTTTGACAACCCTGATTGCAAAAGCGAGAAAAAGGGTAAGCATGGTATGACAGTCATGAGTGTTGTACCCAATCATTTTCAGCTCGGACATTGAAATGAGATTATTAACATACACCACGTAGACACTTGCATATTGATTTTTTCTCCTCAAGTGTGAGGGTAAAGCTAGCCGGTGGAAGGTAATACTTCCCATTTCGTCTTATCTGAAGATGAAGTTCTGGCCTTATTCCCAATTTTTCTTGGTCCCTACGTGCTCTAAGTCCATCCTTTGTCTTGCCTAGGATATCCAATAAGGTACCAATCGTGCTTTCAAAAACACCCTTTGCAACATGCATAGTATCTATGGCATGGCCAATCTCCAACTCTTTCCAGTATGATAAATATCGAAAAAATATCGATTGTTTTTTAGACAGTACATCTCCTGGAGCCTTATCATTTTTCTTCCTTTTTTTCTCACTGCCTTACCGAAGACGGTATGAATATTTCTGACCAATTCAAACACAAATTTACCATCATGATTGGTCGATGACAAATCTTTCTCTTATGTACCATCAAATTGATCCTTCCTTGCACAATACTTGTGCTTTTTTGGTAAGAATCTTCAGTGCCACATTTACACCAACTTACATGAGAAAGGAAGGTACATTGATGATGTTTGGTCCAGACATACTACACATCTGACTTTCCTTTAACCTGTCCAGTTAGTGTCAAGCAATCGGGATTATCATTGATGGTAACAAAAATTATGGCATACAGTGTGAAGCTCTCTTTTTTGTAAGCATACCAAGCACGGACCCAATCTTCCCATAACCTTTTCATATCCTCCATTAAAGGTTCTAAAAAGACATATATATCATTGCCAGCTTGTTTAGGACCAAAAATAAGGATAGCTAACATAAGATACTTCTTCTTGTGACACAGTCATGAAGGTATGTTGTATAGGCTTAGAATCACTGACCAAGTACTATGTGGGTTTGTCATCTCACCAAAATCACTGGCCAAGGATAGCTAACATAAGATACTATGCGGCTTCGACAAATGAAGTGACATTTTTGAAATATAGAAATGGATTTCCGCCAGCGCCATTGTACATCCAAGATATGTCCTCCATCTTCACAAATCACTGATATAAAAAGAAATAAAGAGAGAAAACATTATAATATGGAGGATATAAAATTAACTAGATATACAATTAATTTTTCACTCTCTCCCCTGTCCCCACCCGCACCATAATGTAGGTCCTATTATATATGTAAACTAGAGATCTAGCTAATTAACTATGTATTAATGCTCTTAGAGATCAACAAAATTAGCTGGGATCTACAAAACCCGTCCTAAATCTATGCCTGTACACGCTAGGTTTACTTCAAACTCCTCTCACGATATCCCACCCTAAACCTACATGAAAACCACATCATAAGACCATAAAACTTCCAAACATGATATGGATTTACCTCCTGGAGCAATATCCTTTGATTAAAAACAGAATGAAAACCGTCCCCCCTTGTATTCCAAATTTCCCGGCCATTGTACGGACACACTCTCCGAAATAGAATTGAACAGAGTGCCCCGACGGGAGGAAGGGGACGAGTATTTATACACGAAATACTAGTGTCGGACATATTGAGATCATCATAAACGATACAATACAGGCGATAGCAGTGTCGTCTAAACTACGACACCAAAAATCTACGACACACTAGTTTCGGTTCTTTTTGACGTCAGTCTGACTGACACTGATATGTTCATTATCAGTGTCAATTTTTGTTAGATCACGTTTGTCTGACACTATAGTGTTTCAATTTTTGTTAGATCACGTTTGTCCGACACTATAGTGTTTCTTTTTAGTGTCCGATGTGGATGGAGTAAGCAATGACCGACACTAGTGTCATGTTCTCTACTATCGGTTGCTCGTGACGTCTACTGGTGCCAACACTATTTGTATAATGTGAGAAATTAGTGTCGTTTTGTAGGATGATGTCACTAGCGTCCGACATTGCTGGTGTCACAACAGTGTCGGGTCGTAACGTTGGAGGCTATCGGGACTTGTTAGTGTCAGCTGTTACATTCGGCCGACATTGTTATAATTTTTTGAGTGACATCGTAGCTACGTTTTGTAGTAGTGATAGTACATAAGCACCCTGTCATTTATTCTCTCCATCCAAAAATAAGTGATGTTTTTGAAATTTTAAAATCAATGTTTGACCATTTATTTTATTTAAAAAATTACTAAATTCAAAAACAAATAAGTCAAGTTTAAAGTACTTCAATAATGAATCATTTCACAATAAAATAAATAATATTTTCACAAATTTTTTGAATAAGATGAACGGTCAAAGGTAGATGTTGAAAATCTAAAAGAGACACTTATTTTGGGACGGATGGAGTACAAATTATACTGTATAAAATAACAATAGTATAAACCAGACATAAATATACTCACTCCGGTTTTAAAATATATAGGATAAAATCCAAATTACTACTCTCAAGTATATCTAAAGTCCAGATAACACTCTAAACTAATTTTTGGTTCATTTTATGCCCCCCCCCATACTACAACTTTGTCATTTGGCTCAATTTACCCCCTATTGCAATTTCTTTTTTTTGTTTCTCCATGTATAAGCTTAATTTTAAGCTAACTTTTTAACTTTTTATGATATGATAGAGCACATCATAACATATGCTTAATAAATACATCATAAATATTTTTGTAATTATTTTCATATGAAAGGATATTTAATTGTAAATTAACCCTTAAAATACAAAACTATATGAAAGGAATGATGAAAATTATAATTATTTTCTAACAAGTGTCACTATGTGTTTTATCACTTTGTAAAATTTTAGCTTACTATACATTTATATATGGAAAAACAAAAAAAGGCAAATTTTAGTACGGAGTAAATTGAGCAAAATGGCAAAGTTGTGAGGGTAAAATGAACCTAAAATTAGTTTAGCAGATTATTTAGACTTTGGCTGTACATGCGGTAGTAATTTGGACTTTATCTTATAAAATATTGACGCCGTTGACTTCCAGCATCAACTTTGACTATTCATTTTATTCAGAAAAGTATAATAATATGATAGATGATGTTGTAATTTGTTTCTTTATTATTATTATTATTATTATTCAAAATACAACTAATAATTTTACACATTTGAAATTTTGTTGACTAATATGAATGGTGAAAGTTGATGTTAGAAGTCAACGATGTCAATATTTTAACTTGAGGGACTAAATTGGTATACCACGGCCAAGAAGTCCAAGGTTTCGTCAGCATTGCATGCAGAAGTCACCGCAAATGAAAAATATTGACTAACTTAGGTGGACAATGAAGGTTAAAAATAGGAATCCATCATGGCAATCACTGTATCTCAGATGTTGCAGAAGTTTAGGACCCTGGAGGCCAATATGGATCGACACGAGCATCATACACTATGAGCATGAGGAAAATCAGAATCAAGTCTTCAATACTGGACTCGTTGTGTTGCAATTTTGCTGTGCAGGAGTTATATAATGCAGATTCTAAATATACCAAATAATTGTGGATTGTTCATTTACATTGATCTCGAGGGAGTTATAATCCAAGCCCAAGGGGCCCGAAGGTTAGAACAAGCTGGGCAAGCTGGGCCTTTGTCATTTTGCTGTGCCCGAAGGTTATATAATGCAGATTCTAAATACACCGAAGAAGGCAAGCTGGGCCTGTATGGGCAAGCAGGTGACCCAGCATGTAGAAAACCAGAGGCCCACGAACAGCCTATCTCAATTTCCTCACTCCTTACCCCCTTCACCCGACCATAGGGTAGGGTGAGAGAAGATTTAATCACAGGAATGCTTACATTGATACATTGGATGAGTACATAGAGGCAAGGGAGCTGCCAAAGGCAAGCAAACCCTTGTACCATGCTGCTGCATGCATGGGCTCTTGGCACAAGGCCATAAATACAAGGGACATAATTACATTATGCTAATGACTAGTCTAACACCTCCTGCAGTCGGAGCATATTGTGATCAGCCACAAGGACAGTTGTTCAGACTAGAGCAAAACTCGGTGAAGGCAGTCGGTATAGGAGCCCTTTGGACTTTGGTGAAAATGTCCGTGTCCTGTGATGAAGTGAGAACATGAAGAACTCGAACAATCCCAGCAATGACCTTGTCACGAACAAGCAAGTCGATCTCAATGTACTTCATGCGCTGATGTTGTACAGAATTTGTGGAGAGATAAACATCAGTTATGTTATCACAATAGACTAAAGTAGCACCGCTAAGACATAGTACCTCATCCAATAGCTGGCACAACCACAAGTTTCAGTATCTGTGTTTGCAACAGCACGGTACTTGGCTTTGGAACTGGACCGTGATACGGTAGTTGTAACTTTGAGCACCAAGAGATGAGATTATCACCCAAGAACATTGCATAACCGGAGATTGATCGCCGAGTTTTCAGGCCATCTGGCTCAATCAGCATCTGAATATGATACAAGATCACAGATCGAAGACCATTGGATTTGAAGACAAAAATCCAATGTGCCCTTGATATACCGTAGCACGCACTTAACCAAGGCAAGGTGTACCTCCTAGGGATCATGCATAAAGCTGCTGGTATTCACAAATTCCCCTAAGAATCAGATCCTAGGGCAAGAAGTAAAAAACAGTAGGGAAAAGATTTCCCTCAGAACTTTCCTAGGAAAAAGTTTGTAGAGATTATTTTGACGCGAAATACGGGATGCCCTACCGTTTCTCGAAAAACTTAGGGAAATGTCCTGATCTTTCTGTAGAAAAACAAGGCCTTAGAAAACTGCACAGACATTAAAAAAATAAAAGGCTCTCGGCCTTTCCTCCGATGCCCTGGCTGCAGCTTTCCCGCGCTGACCCGCAGTTCCGCTGCGTCCCGTTGCCCTGCCGCTGTAGCCGCCCCAGGTGCCCTCACTGCCACACCCCCCCCCCCCGGGTCGCCGACCACCTTGATGGCACTGCCGCTGCAGCCTGCAGACGCCCTCCGCCGTGATTGGAGCCGCACCTGATTGTGCGTATCTAGTTAAAATAATATATTTTAAATTTATTATTTAACAAATAAAAGTATAATTACTTCAACATAATGACAAAGTTACATAAACATATACTTCGGTCTAAAAAAAGATTTCGACACAGTCTTCAAAGTATAATAAATGTGACATTGTTATCTATAAAATATTTAATAAAAAGTAGCATCGATACACTTTTTAAAAAAATATTTTTAAAATAAATTATTTCTAATTTTGAACTTAATAAATTTAAAATTATTTATAATTTATATTGACAATGTTTGATTAAAACATTACGTTCAAAGCTACTATTTTTTTTAGACAGGAGTTGTAAGCGAAAAAATTCTCATAGTAATCAAAGAACATTTTTAAAAGATAAAACAATTTAAGTTATTTAAATATACATTTTTATTATATATAAAGTTCTTTAATTGTAGCGTATACTTACAAGACATAGAAGTAAAATAAATTTATAAAAACTTCTCTTATATCTTTTTGAATTGTTCTATTGAATCTATAGCAAAAGTAAATTTGATTTAACAAAACAATTACAGTTAATTTATTTTATCTATGTCATTGTCTATGTGTACTACCATATACTCTCTTCATTCTTAAATTTTTGACTATTCAACTTATCTAAAAAATTAATTCAAATATGAAAAATTTTAAGTTGTGGTTCAAATAACTTTAATGATAAAGCAAATTATAATATATGAAATTTATAAAAATTAAATATGAATAGTCAAAATTTATGTTAAATCTGAAAAAGTTAAGGTGATGACACGACTGTTTATGCCTGGTCCCACCAAGTAAAAGCACGCAACAAAACCTTTCGCTTTAGTATATAAAGATGGGAGCCGTGCAGGATTTACAGTCATGCCTGCACTGTCCAAAATTTCAAGCATGTAGTGAACAGAAATACTCCGATAAGGTTCTATTAGTATGGAGGAAGTACAACTCTCACAGAAAACGAAACCCTGCCACACCAGACATGCTCCTACAGCTGCAACCCGCCCATCCCGGATCAGCTAGGCTGCATGCCGCTTTTTGCTGTCAACCCGATTTTGTTCCACCTTATTTATGTGTGCTGATTTGATGGCATGACCTGGACCAAATTACGGCCGTCTAGGAATGCTTTAGTTATAGGGACTGGAGTGCATCAAAATATGGTTATGTAGCGTAAAAATTATGTTCGACGAAATTATACCACTTGCACAAAAAACCTATTGCCTTAGCAAAAAAAACTGGATTTTTAAGTAACCCAAGAATCATAAAATATGATATAGATGATAACAAAATAAAAATACACTCTCTTTAGTCTCATAATTTTTGACGTTTTAAAAAATGACACGGTCTTCAAAATATAATTTTTTTTTCTATAAGCTTTTATTTAAAAGTGATATATATATACTTTTATGAAAAAGTTTTTTTTTAGACAAATCTATTCATATATTTTTCATATTTTCAAACATAACCATTTTAGAGTTATTTGTAATTTATGTTTTCAATGTTTGACCAAGACTTGTCAAAAACAAAAAAAACAAAAGAATTATGGTACCAGAATGTCTCAAATATCTTGTGAAAAAAAAATTATGTAGCACAAAAAACTGGGCATCGGGCAGTCAGGAATGTCAAGCAGACATAAGGCTCATAAATTTGTTGCCCGTTTGATGTCAAAATCTGATAGTGCTTGATCGCATAAACTTTTATCAAAATCGTTCTTATAAATTCGTATATTCTGAGCACTCCAGAAACTTGAGTATTTGTGATTGATTTCACCATGTGTTCATATAAAAGACTATTCTGTCATGCTAAGTTGTTTACGTATAATAAACATCAGTGGCTGATGGTTTAC
>BCLF01000180.1:0-13038 GCA_001602275.1 Zoysia japonica | reverse complement strand
AAGTACGTTATTAACAATTGTGGCATATCAGACTGTAATAAAGTTACAAATTTCCTTACCTCGCTCTCCCGGTTTATCCACAGTGCAATCCACAGGAGCAGCAGTAGTTTGCTTATGCTGGCACTAACAATACCAAGTCATAGACCCAGTGAAAAGAACAGGATACTTTGAAGGTTGCATAACTCGAGTAAACAAAAGCAGCACGAAATGAGAAACAATTCTCAAGCTACATTTAACCTCTTGTTCAGAAATGATAACGAAGCAGTTCAAAAAAAAGAAATGATAACGAAGCAGTAAAAATGCCAATAGCCTACATTTTCAATCAATTAAGATCTGCTCGTGGGGAGCATTCTTCAGTTACTGGTTCAGCGTCAAATTCAACACAGGTCGGCTACCCACTCATTCTGCTAATTTACAATGAAAGCTATTGTGTTAGGTGTTTTCCATTGTTAGTCTGGATCTTACAACAGGGTGGAATAAACCTGCTGTATGGTAGGGCGTAGGGATCATGTGTAGTGGCTTGAAGGGATTGGAATCTTGCAAGTAGGAGTAGAGTAGATTGAGATTTTTTTTTAAAAATGGATGGTTTCTTCCTTAAGAACTGGGTTTTTTTCATAATATATTATCCTTCTACTGGAGAACTTCTGGGACTTTCTAGTCAAAAGGGAAAATAAAAAGAGATAGAAATGAAGCAGGGGAACCCAGCAAAACCACAACCGGTTGCTGGCACACAAATTCAAACTAACTAAGCAATCATAATCTAGAAACTGATATAACTGATGAACAATATATGGAACATACAGTTGCAGTTTTGCTCCAAAAATAGGATGAAGTCACTCCCATCAGTAATATTGCAACACTTTAAGCCATTTCAAGTATTAAAGTAGACCAACAGACATCAAGAAATCTGTTTCTAAAGATAACAATTTATTAGAGCAGCACTGGTAATAATGAAATCGGTGAAATAAAAGGAGGGTAGACAGAGCAGAGGACCTTGATGACCAACAAACATCAAGAAATCTGTTTCTAAAGATAACAGATTTATTAGAGCACCACTGGTAATAATGAAATCGGTGAAATAAAAGGAGGGGAGACGAAGCAGAGGACCTTGATGATGCACTGCTGATGCCGGTTAGCTAATTTAGGAGAACTTGAACCAACTCGGTAGATCATTGTCCCCTCATCAAACACTTTCCCAATATTGTCTATCACCATTGCTCAGTTGTTCTTCCCTTAAGTCATACCTAAAATCATGAATAACAAAATATTAATCAAATGTATGATGTAAATTATAAATGGATCAACGCTTAGGCTCTTGCACTGATTTGTTATGATGGAACCACCCAGAGTGGCCTCCAAGCACAACCTGGTCCAATTTTTTGTGAGCTTAGTTGAAACATGCATTTTCGTATTTGATATTAGCTGCCACTTTGAATTGGGTTTGCTGCATTCAGTCTCGAGCTTTGCATTCTCACCCACAGATTTTACTTGAAGGCATTGTCCACTTCGAATTTGTTGGCATCACTGAAGAAATGGATAGTTAGACGCTGATATGAAAATGCAACCCAATGGGTAACATTATGTAATCACTTATAAATAGATAATAAAAAAAAAATGATCTCTGTACTATCTCTCAAGTTGGTTCTTAGAAATAATACCGTCAAAGAAAAATTATGTGGCTATCTTCAAATAACAGAATATCTGTTATTTAACCTCCCAATCAAAAAATTTTACGTCTTCTAGCTGAACCAACTTGGCATTCTCCTGGAAGCAAGGAAGCAAGTGTTCAATCTGATTGCTGGGCATTACCTCTGTTATTTCTACATTACCAATGATCAATAGAGTATTACATGCCTATAAAACAACAGAACTTTTAGTTCTCGCTCTTGACTATCTCCATGGTAAAAGTAAAATGTTCCCATAGCCTGATGTAAGAAAAAATAACCAAAATCTTATCAAATTAAAGGGTAAAGAACTGAACAGAAAAATAGTCACATCTTTATATATTAAAGCGCAAGCGTTCTCTGATAGCTCGTTGCGCCACGTCACCCTAAAAAAAATTAACCGTCGGATTAAAATCTAACGGTAGATATTAGAAAGAAGAAAAAAAATCCTTTCTCCAGTCAACGTAGGAACGTGCTTCTACTCGGCGGGAGCAGACATGAACGGTCGTGCTATCGCCCTAGCTTTTTCAGGTCCTCACAGTTCTTTGCATAGATAGTGAAATAATAAAAAATCTTTATATATTAAAGCCTATGGATTCTCTTTAAATATTTGAAATCACATCATTAATAAATTCTAGATCGTCAGATCAAACCTCTGGTGCACAAAGAGTTGGATATACCTCTATAACTCTTGCTTTTAGACCCTTCATAAAACCAAAAATAAAGTACAACTCTGTCCTTCCACCAATTCTAAATAGTTTTTGAACTCAAAAATCCTGAATAGTTTTGCATTTAGGTCCTTAACAAAACATAAAATACGTGCCCGATCTTTTCACTATCCAAAATCTTATACATAGATCCTTCATAAATAATTCTTTTTAGCTATTAAGCCAAGCACAAGAAATGTCGCACTGCAACAAGGGCAATCGCACTCTTCTAGCGGTGATTTTATTTGTTCCGATTAATAAAGTGAAGAATTGCTTTTGTTTTTTATTATACTTCTTATCATCGACCCGAGCTACTATTTATTTATTAAGAACTACAACATTGTTAGTTACTCTACTATGTGCCTCCTTCCAAACAAAATTTTAAAGAAATGATCAATTTCTATGTAGAACTCTTATTTTTTAAAAAATTGTAATTTTCTCAAGTTCATTTTTAATTGAGATAAATCTACTTCACCACCTCAAAAGTCTATGTAACTGCTCAACTATAAAACTAGACACTTCACATCATGTACTATCCAAATTGTATAAATAACTTTTGAAAGTGATATTAGAAGTGGTTTTGCTGACCCTCTCTGTTCTGATCTTGTTGTCATCGTTGACTTCTAACATAAATTTTGACTATGGTCGTATTTAATTTTTTATAAATTTCATATATTATAATTTGTTTTATCATTAAAGTTATTTGAATCACAACTTAAAATTTTACATATTTGAATGAAATTGTTAGATAAGTTGAATAGTTTATGAAGTTACAAAATTAGAAATAATTTGTTTTAAAAATACTTTTTTAAAAGCGTATCGATGCTACTTTTTATTAAATATTTTATAAATAACAAAGGTCACACTTATGCTTTGAAGACCATATCGACAACTTCTTTTTGAGACCGTAGAATATGTTTATAGAACTTTGTCATCCATGTGAAGGCAACTATACTTCTATTTGTTAAATAATAAATTTAAAATATACTGCTCCAACTAGGGATGCACAACAAAAATATACACGAAAAGCGTGGTAATTGCCGCGTAGATTTTCTAGTCAATATTTTATAAAGCAAAATGCATATGAAAAATTTAAGACAATATTATGAACGCTCCACATAAGACAATTTCAGTATTGAATAAATTCACAGAAAAATGATAACTCTACTGCTTTAAAAGAATCAAGAAATCTATTGAGGAAAGAACAACACACCTGCATGAGCAATCTCGCCAGTATGCCTCCACATCCGATTCTGGAGGGGGTAGCAACAGTGGACGCGTGCAGCAAGGTATAGGCAATTCTAAGCCTCTTGATTTTCCAAAACAGCTGAAAGAATCCTACAATAAAAACCATGGAACAGATATTTAAATAGACAATGGAGATGAGGGCATTCCGTGCAACATGAGCAGCAATATAGGGGAACATGCAAATAAGATATCTCTTCACCTACGGGAACTGCTATGTGCTGACAGTTACAAATGCAAATGCTCAGTCAAAGTAGTCAGCAAACCTTATGAGCTAAATGAAGAACCTAAGAAAATAAAATAAAACTTTCACTCAACATTTAGTCAGACATGATCATCAGAAGCTGCAACTAACTTGAATATATAACGAAGCTACACAGTCACATTCGATTTCTTCTTCAGCTTACAGGCAGCCAACGGAGAGCTCTATTCTCTCAAATCCATAGAGCAAACTTGATCTGCAGCTTTAGGGGAGGAGGATTAGGGGGTGTAGTGCGTCAGAGGTAGTTATCGCAGCCGCCCTACCTCTCCAAATTGGACGGTCCGCCTCAGCAGCGCGGATCCGGCCCCGCGCGCGCAGCCGCGCCCCAGATCACCTTCTCTTCGCTGGCAGGGGCCGCCTCGGCAGCAACTTAAGCGTCCATTGTCGCGGGCTCCGGCCTGGAGGCACCTACATGCACCGGTGTTGTGTGGGGAGCGACAGCCCAGCTCTCGCTCGTGCAGCTGGAAGGAGGCAGAAGGGAAGGGGGCCCACTGTATGGATCAACCAGAAGGGGTTGAATCACTGAACTTGTAACACTGCTATGAATTTAAACTAAAAGATTCGATCATAGCAGAAGCAAATTTAAACAATTTGAATAGGTCAAGACCTCTAACAATGCTAGTAAAATAAAAATAATAACAAGCAAGCACTTAGCATGATAGTCATTAAAAAAAATCAAAGAACAATCTCACACTGCTCAAACGGTAAGTAAATGCTGAAAGTGAAGAGACTCAAATAAAGAATGCTCAATGATTTTTTTTCGAGGTCTCAGAAGATAGAGACCTTCCCCTAACACTCATTGAACAACTTCCGTCGGAGTCTTAGTTTCTCATGTTGTTTCTGAAACGATACTTACAAGGGTACGCTTTACTCTCGGAGTGAAGACCCGACTGTTGCATACAATAATTCAGTGCTAGAACAAGCCTTTAAGGCTCAAGCGCTCTCTCTTGGTGTCTCTATCGAGCGGAAGACTGAAAACCGCGTATAAACTTGGCGATATCTTTCACAATCTTCTCGGAAGCTCGATCACCGACTCTAGCCGGTCTAAGCTGTTCACACAAAAGTAATAGGCAAATATCACTCCTTTTAAGCCCTACAAGCTCTAAAAGTATATGAATACTCTCTATCACTCTCTTACTAGCACCAAAGATCTCCAATCTTGCAATGTGCTCTCTTGGTGGTGTCTCTTGGCTTCTCACAAGTTGGCTCTAGCTTCTCACACCACATGCACACAAGAAATTGTCCCCCTCTACGGTTTAAATAGGCTCCAAGCTCAGAAACAACCATTGAGACATGAAGTCATAAAGTTGACTGTTTTATGCAATCAATGAACTGTTCGGTGCTTCTCACTTAGCTCTCCGTGCTTCTCTTTGAGAGCCTCATAAGACTCATGTAGAACACCATAAGAATTCTTGAGCGCATTGAGCTCTCCCTCAAGCTTTTGAACTCGATATACCACCACTTCGTGCTCCTTGGTCACCACCTCGATCTTCTTTGTCCTCTTGATGATGGTCTTGTTGGCCTTCACAAGGAAGAGGACAAGATCATTGTAGCTCGGTCTATCATCTTCATCATCACAGCTCTCTTCTTCTTTCTTAAATCATCATCCTCATCAATGAAGCCCTCACAACTTCGGGTCATCAAGCAAAGTGGAGGTGGTGGAAGCTTATTAGTGGAGCTTGTCATGGCAATATCCGCAAGCTCTTCTTCACCTTGCTCTTGTCTCCTTCTTGACAAAGAACTTCTTTAATTTTCTCTTTGCCTAGAGTTCTTCATCATCACTCTCACTAGAGGCTTCTTTCTTGCTCTTCTTCTTGGGCTTGGGACTCTTCTCAGCAAAATGACTTTTTTTGCCACAACTGAAGCACCCGAAGTTTCTTTTGAAAGATGAGGGTCTTCTCTTACTAAATAGCTTCTTCATCAAGAGCGCAAGATCCTTATTATTACTCTCCCCATCCTCATCTTTCTCTACCTTCTTCTTCGTGTTCTTGCCATTGGGAGATACTTGATCAATTTGAAGCGCAAGATTTTTGGGCAATTGAGAGTCGGTGGAGCTGCTCAACATGTATCCCTCATAGACCGTGAGCTTGTCGAGCATAATTTCAACGGTGAAAGTAGCTAAGTTGGCTTAAAAGAAACACGTGACGATGAAGTTGTAGCTTGACGGTAACATCTTCAAGAGCTTTCTCATGATCTCAACATCATCGATTTTGTCCTTGAGGCCCAAGGTGTTGATCTACTCCACCACTACATGCAAGCGAGAATAAACATCATTAGCTTTTTCATGTGGTAGCATGGTGATGAAATCATATTTGTTCTTATTAACATAGTGACGCTCTTCCTTGACCTCGGAGTAGCACTAATGGATATTTTGCAATTGAACCCAAATTTCATGTGCAACAGAAGATGCATTAATTATAAAAAAGATATTGTTAGACATGCATCCAAACATAGCATTCTTGGCTTTTGTATTGAATTTAATAAAAATGAGATCAAGTCTCTCATTCTCGTTCGTAGCATTCTTAGTAACATGCTACACTTTCCCATCGATTGACTCTAGATAGGCTTCCATGCGAGCCTTCCAATACAAGCAATCGTCTTCATCGAATACGGGTGGTCAGCATACTCAAGGCGATGAAGCTAAAAAATAAGCACTTGGCTCTGATACCACTTGTAAGGATCAAAGACACTAAGAAGAGGGTTGAATCGGTGTACTTATAGCACTACTTTCGCTGCGAACTTAAACTACAAGACTCGATCACAACGGAAGCAAACCTAAACAATTCTAGTAGGCCAAGACCCCTAACAATGCTAGTGGAATAAGAATAACAACAAGCACTTAGCACGATAGCCACCAAGAAGAACCAAAGAACAACCTATCACACTACTCAAATGGTAAGTAAATGCGAAAAGTAAAGAGAGTGAGATAGAGAATGCTCAGTGATTTTTTCTCACATCTCGGAAGGTAGGCGCCTTCTCCTAATCCTCGTTGAACCACTCTCGTCGGAGTCTTTGTTTCTCCTGTTGTTCTTGGAACGATGTTCAAAAAGGTACGTTTCACTCTCGAAGTGAAGTCACCGGTGACCCGACTGTCGCACACAATACCCAAGTGCTAAAGCAAGACTCCAAAGCTCGGGCGCTCCCTCTTGGTGTCCCTTTCGAGCGGGGGATCCGAAATCACGTATGAACTTGGAGATATCTTTCACAATCTCCTCGGAAGCTCGATCACCAACTCCTGGCCGGTCTAGGCTGCCCACACCAAAAGTAATAGGTAAAAATCACTCCTTTCAAGCCCTACAAGCTCTAGAAGTGTATAAATGCTCTCTATCACTCTCTTATTAGCATCAAAGATCTTCAATCTTGCAATGTGCTCTCTTGGTAGTGTCTCTTGGCCTCTCACAAGTTGGCTCTAGCTTCTCAAACCACAAGCACATAAGAAAATGTCCCCCTCCACGGTTTAAATAGGCTCCAAGCCCAGAAACAACCATTAAGACGTGATGTCATAAAGCTGACTGCTTTATGCAATCAACGAACAGTTCGGTGACTGGATCACTAGACTGTCCGGTGACCCTTCTTTTTCTTTGGCCAGAGAAATACCCTCTCTGGAATCTACTCCATAGGACACCGGACTATCTAGTGCATACCTTATCCAGTGACTTTCACTTTTTGACTCCCAGAGACATCTTTTCTATACTTAAGCTACGACCTCACCAGACTGTCTAGTGACTTCCACATAGGACTATCATGTGTCTTCTCTGCAGCAACTCCAGAGAGCACCTCTCTTTGGACTCCGAAGTCCTGGCTCATCGAACTGTCCATGACCTTACCGTACCGTCCGATGACTCTGTATTCGACTGAATCTGATCTTCGGTCTTCGTTTTCGCTTGCTCTGTCATTTTTAGTGCTTTTTGAGGATCTAAAGAGCATTTACACCCTCTAACACTTGTATGACAAGAGACAAATAACCTTATCCCCCTTAATAGTATCGGCGTTGCTATGAACTCTCTAGCTAGTCCTTAGCGTTGGTCCTTTGACGTTCGAAAACTCCTCTTCTAGAGTTCGTGCTTGTCATCCACCGAGGAAGCCCATCATTTAATGTAGAATTAGCGGAGTGATACCTACAACTCAACCGTTACCTATGATGTCTACTCAATCACCAAAATTAATTTATACCTTTTAAGGGACTTCAAATGTCATGAAGCTAACAGCTGCCGGCTGATATTTTCACTCGCGGCTGCTGGGAGGCGGCGGCAAGGCTTTAGATCGGGCGCAGTGGATGGAGGGGAGACGGCGTGTGGGAAGGGTGGAGGGGAAGTGAAGCGGTGGCGAAGTGCAGAAGGAGCGGTAGTGAAGCGACAGATTGGGGAGCTACGGGCATCGGTGCGCAAGGGGAGGAGGAAGTGAGGGAATTAAACTGAGGATGGTGTTTGGAGGAAGTTCAATAGATTGATGGTCAAGATATGAACTCAGTATAGGATATCCAATGGTTGAAGTAATTAGAGTGATGTGGCTTTGTGAGAGATTAGATTAGGGTGTTAGTGGATGGTGATTATATAGGTATTATAGATACTCTATCATTTTGAAATTATTGTTTCAAATTTAGAACGGAGAAAGTACTCCCTTTGGTTTTAAAATATTGACACCGTTGACTTTTAACATCAACTTTAACCATTCATTTTATTCAAAAAATTTGTTTAATTGATGATCAAAGTTGATATTAAAAGTCAACGGTGTCAATAATTTAAAACTAGAGAGAGTATTTTTTTTTTTATAATTCCTAAGGTGGTGTTTGGATTTGTGGAAATGAGAGTTGGTTTTGGGATTGGAAAATAAATGAGGAGTGTAGATTTAATGAGATGGATAAATGAACGGGCTTAGATTTTCTCTATGATTTCCCTATCCCTTATCCACCCCTCGTTTTCGGGTATCCAAACATCACATAATGTTTAACGTCACCACGATTTGGGCCAGATGCTGACAGTGTGCAGAAGCCCAATTCATATGCCCCGCAACGGAGCTAAACCTAAGCAAAAAGAGATCAGAGAGAAAAAAAGAAAAAAGTAAGGAACGAAACGTGAAAACACAACATGACGGTGCACGCGGCGCTGCTCTAATCCTAAACCATACGCCGGCGACCGCTGCTTCTTCCATCGCTGGCTGCATATAGTTTGATTGGTAAGTTGAGGACTTGCTGATGCTGCACATAGTTATTATATTTATAAAAAATTAAATAAAACAAATAGTAATAGTAAACAATGATAACAGAATATTATATTATATTTATAAAAAAATAAATAAACAAATAGTAATAGTAAACAATGATAACAAAAGTCAACAACAACAACACAGAGCACAGACAAAGAAATTTTTTATTTAGATTTATTTCGTGATCAGTCCATCGTTGTTGTAACAGGCTGACTTTGGAAAGGCACCCCTCTCGCACAAGCTTGCGAGCTTTTACCACTCATCTTGTCCCTTTTCTGCCTCAGGGATCATGCTTTCTCCCGGCGAACCGGCCAACAGTTTTGAATACCCTCCGCAACTCGCCATTCGCTTGCGCCGCCGATGTGGGACTAAAGAGCCATTCCAGTATTCCACTAACCCAGCTCCCTCACAGCGAGCAATTAGCACTGATCAGCTGTTGGGCTGAGAGGCCCTAGATGCAAAGGGCCCAATCAGGACTCGGGCCTTCCCGTGCTCCCACGTCAATTCTTATCACTAAATACGATATCTTTTTAATTTTTATCACTCAATTCGTAACATTTTCAATTTTTACTATTAAATATATTTTTCACTTTATAACATATTGTTTTTTAAAAATTTTAAATTTTTTATTATTTTTTATTATGTTATTACATTGTGTAATAGTGCAATAAATAGAGGATGTTTGAATGACTCCCATAACTAGCCACACCTCGCCGCAGCTTTGACACTGGAACTTCGGCCATGGTTTGGTTAGTTGCCGCACTTACAGCAAAATTCGGCGCGTCTGTAGCAAACTAGTTTATTTTGCACGCCAAACCACGCCGGCGGACAAAATGGACGCCACACATTCGGCGGCGGCGTACACACTGTATGGCAAACTGCGGCTAGCTTCAAACAACCACTTATTATATTATATTTATTATATTATTAGTATTATTTAACTTTAAATTTTGTTTATTTTAATATAATATAAAACAGTAAAAATAATTAAAATTTTAAAAAATAGTATATTTTAAAGTGAAAAAAGTATTTAATGATAAAAATTAAAACGCTTACGAATTAAATGCTAAAAATTGAAAGAGCTAACTTATTTAGTTTAGTGATAAGAATTGAAAATTCTCCGTTCACATCGCTTGGAGCGCGCGGCCAACCGACTGACGCCGTGACGCCAGTCGGACCGTCGAGATGACGCCGCCGCCTGCTGCCGGCCACCTCTCGGCCCTCCTCCGTCGCTGCGCCGCGGCGGGGGCGCTCTCGACCGGAGCTCGGATTCACGCGCGGGCGCTGGTCGTCGGGCTCTTCCCGCACGCCAATCTCGAGGCCGACCTGGTCCTCCTCTACTGCCGCTGCGGCGCGCTCCACCGCGCGCGCCTGGTGCTTGACGGGTCGCCCGCGCCGTCCATGCACGCCTACAACGTTCTTATCGCGGCGTCCCCGCCAGGCGCGGCGCTTCAACTCCTCGCCGGCCTCCTGGCCGCCGGGTTGCGCCCCGACCGGTACACCATCCCCGCCGCGCTCCGCGCGTGCGCCGAGCTCCCGGACGCCGCCCTAGGCCGCGCTCTGTACGGATTCTCCGTCCGGCTCGGGATGTTTCCCAACGTCGTGGTCTCCGGAACGCTGCTGGACATGTACTTCAAGGCCGGGCTGCTGGATGATGCCGTGAGGGTGTTCGACGAGATGCCAGAGAGAGACGCTGTCGTGTGGAACTGCCTGATTACTGGGTACGCCCGAGCTGGTAAGGCAGCGGAAGCCCTGGAGTGCTTCAGCAGGGCTCAGGTCGCAGCGGTGAACATGGCTACAGACCTGCGGGCAGTGCCGAGCGTGCTGAATGTCTGTGCCAACGAAGGTGAGCTGATGAAGGGTAGGGAAGTCCATGGCTGGATGGTGCGCTGCCTTGCTTTTGATACAGATGTTGCTGTTGGGAATGCTCTGGTCCACATGTATGCAAAGTGCGGGCATGTGGATGCAGCGCGGGCTGTGTTTGCAGGCATGCTGGAGAGAAATGTTGTGAGTTGGTCGACGTTGATATCCTGCTATGGTATCCATGGTATGGGAGAAGAAGCATTAGTCATTTTCAAGGAGATGGTGTCAAGAGGTGTGAAGCCGAATTGTGTCACCTTCACTTCCATCCTGTCAAGCTGCAGCCACTCAGGGCTTGTGACTGATGGTCGTAGAATCTTCGAGTCCATCAGTGAGCTCCATGGTCTCGAACCCACTGTTGACCATTACGCATGTATAGTTGACCTCCTGGGGCGTGCTGGAGCTATCGAAGAAGCTGTCGGGTTCATATGGAAAATGCCCATGGAACCTTCAACCAGTGTGTGGGGAGCGTTGCTCTCTGCTTGTGCCATGCATAAAAACGTTGATGTTGGAGAGGTTGCAGCTTACAGGCTATTTGAGCTAGAAGAAGGCAATGCCAGCAACTATGCTACTCTATGTGGCATTTATGATGCAGTTGGTCAATTTGATGCCATTGAAGGATTGAAATCAAGAATGAGGGAACTTGGCATGGTGAAGACACCTGGCTGCAGTTGGGTTCATGTGAAGGGAAGAGCTCATGCATTCTACCAAGGGAGAATCCCGCATTATTTGAGGCGACAAATTATTTGGGTTTTAGACCGATTAGAATCTGAATATGAGCATGACAATGTTTACTTTGGTGAATTAGGAACTGAATTGTGAGTCAGCGCTATCACATTATTTTAAGAAACTGGCCTTACTTGATCGCTGCTGTGCTACACACATGAGCATCTTAAAAATGTGACAATTTGGGACTCCTTTCGTGGTGGATTCAACAATTTGACATTTTGTGCGGGTGATATATGGGACCAGCCACGTGGATGACATGTGGGCCGAGTGTAAATTGTCAAAGCCCAACGATTAGAGTCCTAAAAAATCAAATTCCTTGAGCATCTTTTTTTTTTTGTGGCCAGCTAGGATTTTTGTACACTGTTCTAAGTGCTGACGTATACATGGCTGCTGGAACCTTGCAAGAGCAAATCTTGTGCAGTTTTATGAATTCTTAGGCAATGAGGTTAAGTAAGAGGTTATTTCTTTTGTTTAATGAAACAGCTGCTTGCTTTATTTAACAGACAATGTGGTACTAACTGTTTCTTTCTGCCATCCAGTTGTGCTACATGTGGGCTCAAAAGAAGTTACTCAGAGCATATTGGAAATCTCAGACACAACAACAAAGCTAGGCTTGCCTACAACAACAACAACAACAACAACAACAAAGCCTTTAGTCCCAAGCTAGTTGAAGTAGGCTAGTGATGAAACTCCGAGAGACGACTAAAAAGGAGCAACCACCGGCAATCAAGGTTCAGGCACGTGAATTGCTAGCCTCCACGAACTCTTATCCAAAGCTAGGCTTGTCTGGATTGTTTTTTTTTATACCACCTTTTACATCTGACAGCTCAAGGTGATATCATTTGCTCAAATTAATGAAGTAGTTTTTGAGTTAGTAATGAAACTAGTAACAAGTTTCACCCATACAACAATTTTAATTAATTTCATTCTTACATTGGACCAAAATAATGTTGCTTGTAGGCTTAATGAGGACTTTCATACGTAAAAGATGCTGCTATGCAGAGTATCAATTCCTCAAAAAGTATGTTCCAAAGAAAAAGAAAATCCTCAAAAAGCCAGGTTGAATTCTTGGCCTTCTACTGTTGTTGCTAGAAAATTATTTTGCTTATTGAAGGTCCTTGTGCTTCAGGCCCTATTTAGATCCGTTTGTCTGGAACTTGCTTACCTGAGAATCAAGATATTCTCTGACAAGTTATTTATAGTGTCTGCTCTAAATTACTGCCAAAATGATACTACTTCATCTCAGCACTACTCATGTATGATGTCATCTAATGAGCAACTTGTCTCTGAAACCAAGTTATTCTGAATGAAATGGCAAATTTAGTGCAAGAAATTCGTAAACTTCTCAAATGGCTGTCCCTAATTA
>BCLF01000179.1:223436-240257 GCA_001602275.1 Zoysia japonica | reverse complement strand
TGAGAGGACAGAGACCATGCCCAGATTGGGCGAGGTGAGTCCAACATTTCGGTTCTTCCAAATTCCAAGCGGAATGCTGTTGTTACATTAGTTATATATTGGAATGTGCCACATTACTTACTGAGGCAGCAATGCAATGATTTAATTTCTGCTTTTTCACCATTACTTGAGGAGACTCTTGAACATATCGCATCTTGTGTTATATTTATCCCATTAAATTAATGTAATGTTATCATGGAGTTGATGCCATTTTGAGGCCCTGTCTAGATGCAAAGTATTTTTGAAGTTTTGTAAGAATACTATCATTTTGTCAAAAAAAACTTCGGTTTTAGAGAGTGAGTAGGTGTTTGGATGTTACAAACTTTATAGTTTTAAAAATCATGGTATTGGTAAAAGTGTAACCATGCATTTTGTGGTTTTGAAAACTTCACCCTTGACAATTTTTTTTTTCTAAACCATGGTTTTGCTTTGCTTTGGCTTCTAAAACCATAGTTTGTTGATACCTTGGTATTGGAAAACTTCAATACCCAAACAGGAACTGAAATGTTATATTAAGTGCATTGCAGTTATCCCTTTCGACTGAGGACTCCTGTCGTAAGGTAATTCAGCTAGCAACTGACTTATTTAGTTCTTGAACAGGTTGTTGAGACTTGAGAGAGTGGATAAAGCCATTAGGTCCGTGGAAGATTCATGAGGGGTTAAAATATATCAGTTGCTGTTTCGTGGCATCACGGCATCATGTGGGAGGTCCAGAAAGCTTACTCTTTCTCCAGTGCAACTGGAAACCTAATTTGCGCATCGATGGAAATATCTTCTGTAGTGTTGGTACCCTGAGTGGAGAAGAAATTATATCTTAGCAAACTTCTTTTTTACTAGATTTTAGTTGTAACATGTAAATCCAATGCAGGGGGATTTGTTGAAGGTTCACGAATGGTAGGAGTTATTGATGAAATCTGGTTCATTTCATCACATACTGGTATACAAGGACATGTTTCAAGCAAACTTTGCCTTCAGGGGCACAAAAAATAAATGGAAGGTTTGCTCTTATTGATGCTTCCCTAACCATTCAATGTAGATTGTAGAGGACAGTAACATAAGTTTTTGGCAAGAAAGAAGTTAAGCTTAGCCTAAAATATATATGTTCCTTAGACTATGATTCCCTTCAAGTGACTTCTGTTTCGACTGGCTGTGGCGTAGATTATTACTGATGCTCATTTGTTACATCAAGAGTTCCTATTCCCCAATTGAACCCACATTACATTGGCATGATTAAAATTAGATTATTTACTGCAAGACCACTTAAGATTTTTAGGAAATTTTTTCAGGTGGATCTGTAAAACTATCCATGGATCTTATTATTGCCTTTTGCGGATTATTATTAAGGAATAACTTTTATGCCAACTATTCAGTATATGGAAACACAGAATGCCTAACTTGCTTTGGGACTGGGCAAGTGTGCTTGCTATGAAATGAAAGATTGTCGGTCACACCCCAAAATTTAATTTTGAAGGATGACTAAAATTTGACTAAATTCTAAAACCTTTTGGAATAGATTGAAATTTGTCTTTAATCAGTTATGGTGTTACCATTATTTTATTAGGCAAAAGAGGTATTTTCTAATTAATTTAATTAATCTAGGTTGTTACAGCATTGTTCATTGCATTGATGCTGGAATAGTTGCAGCAGGATTTTATTCTATGAAAAATAATGTAAAATCTGTTTTTTTAGAAATCAATTTTGTTTTGTATAGAAACTATAAATAGCATAAAAGGAAAGAATAAACCTTATCTCTAGTCCTACGCTGAATAGCCAGCCGGCCCACTTCCTTTCCCTCCATGTCAGGCTGTCACCCACACGCGTAACGAGCCCAGCCACACTAACCCTAGCCACATCGCAATCGTGTAGGCAAGAGTATAGAAATTAAATTCATTTGATTAATAATACGTATAATTGTGTGCAAGTTTGACTGCTTTGCCTCACAGTATAGTGACAGGACAGTGGCTTTGGATGTATGATTATCCTGTCAACCTTTATGTGGCAGGCTTCAGCTGAAGTGTTACATGTGGGACAATCTGATTGCTGAGAAATTCCCATCAGAATTTTTTAGGGCTTATGTGTCTTCATGGAATTGGGCTGAACTGAATCGAATCGAATCTGATGCAGACTGACGTGGAAGGAGGGATCCAGATGAGTTGGTGGAGAAGCTTCCACACCCGGCGGCGGAGCGGCGAACTCGATTGGCGGAGCGGCGAACCTGGGGGCACAAGTCAAGGATGATGAGGGTGATGGGGAGGGGAGGGGCTCCCTGCTGCGGTGGTGAGCGCGCGGGGATCCCTTCCGTGGCGGTGCAGTTGTGGGTTCCAATCATATTGATTGCTGATAGGTCTTCTAAACTGCAAATACTTGAGTTATTCAACTATTTAGTATGTAGTTGAGATACACTGGACAATATGTTGCAGCACCATGAGTTGATCTATCATTGCAAAAGAAACACTTTGGCCATATTATAAATTAATATTAAATCAAATAAAACAGAACATTGAAGATATAAGTGAAGTTTGTATGTCCAGAATAAATTGGCACCTAGTTAATACCATCAGAGATACGTAGCAATCATTAAATCTCCTATATATGTAGCATATATATGTATCATTAAATCTCCTATATATGTTAATACGATCAGAGATATATTTGTAGCATACAAAAGTAATGGATGAGTACTTATAAGAACAAGGAGGTGTATGGATGAGTGAAACTTATGAAGAAAAAAATTAATCTAAATAATGTTTCAGAGTTTTACAAAGGAAGGGAAGTTTGGGCAAAGCTCTGGTCATCATGTTGATGCCCTTCTCGCCTTCTGGATCTTGGGCTGCAGAAACTGCTACCAGTGACTTTCCTTCACGACTGTATAGTACATAGCTCGCCAAACATTTGGAGGTGAACAAACCAGATATTGTATAGATCTTGAGCTCTTCCCTCTGCTGTGAAGAGCGAGTGAACTAGGTGGGTGTGGATGTCATCTATTAAGACAAGCTATTTAAAATGCTTGTGGTGAGGCTGTCTCAGCATCATGACAAACAAATGGAAGATATTTACGGAATAAGATGTTTTTGGTAGGCTCAGCATAATGACAAGATGATATTTAAGACTTGCGTGGTGTGTTCTCAGCAAGTTGACAATCAAGTAGTTACTAGTAGAAGATATCTAAGACGTTTGTAAGGAAGTCAAGAAAACAAAACCCGTCTAGTTCATGGCTGCCATTATTGACCAGCACTCAGGTCCCAATTGGCCGCGGATCGTGATGGCACCTCGCCGTCACCATTGTTTGTGGTATAAGCGGCACACGCCCATTATCTTCCAGCTCATCATCACTGGCAAGAAGATAATGGCTCGATCCCACTTGATCGTAGGTCCGAATGGAAGTGGTCAGTTCCACTTAAAAACTACAGATACTTGCTCTACAGGAACAATCGCGTCATTAAAGCGATGCTTATCATTCATGGCGCAAGAGGGAAACCAAAAAATTCCCAAGGATGACGAAGGCCATTTCCGTGTCAGGTTGGTTTGGAAGGCCACTGGTTACTCTGAAATTGATCGCACTGCCAAGAGGAGCAATTGAGGACGATCAACGCAGAGCCGTTCTGTCGTCAACAATAAACTCATTTACTCTCTCCGTTCCTTAATTGATATCGTCGTTGACTGCTAACATTAATTTAATCATTTATTTTATTATCATATATTTTGTTATAATTTGATATTTTTATTAGAGTTATTTGAATTACAACTTAAAATTTTACATATTTAAACTATTTTTTTTTAAAATAAGATGAGAAGTCATTGTTTGAAGTTTAATGACGATATTAATTAAAGCACGGAGAGAGCAAGAATGATGGTTCATCACGTACCTACAGATGCCACCTCTGCATCCCCTGTTTCAGCGAAATTTGTTTTCAGTTACTACTACGCACTATTCTTTTGTTTAGAATTTTTAATTCAGCTACAAAGAAATTTATGTTTGTCGTCCCTTTGTTATCTCTACTAGTGACCTTGGATTGGCACTAACGAATCTAACATGCAACAGTTAAAACACCCTTTCCAATGACAAGAGTTTTTCTTTCCGTTGACGTCCAGTTAAAACGTTACGTCACTGGTTCTCGTGTAGACTTTGTACAAAGCTAACTCAAATTGTAATGGTATATTACATCCATTGGTTCTCGTGTAGACTTGTACAAAGCTTTCAGCCCATGATGCCATCCACATAGTGATACGCATCTTGAAGTGCAGAATGATGTGTAAAGGAACTGTAGGATATTTCTTCCAAAGAAATATGAATTTAAAGATAATAAATGGAACAGAGGAAAACAGAGTAACAGCGAAAATTTTGAATTTTAAAGTACAATCAATTTCACGTGGAAGGTGCCGCGCAGAGGTTAATCACAAAATTCTGTCATCACTGGCAACTTTAGATCAACCAATATTCTAAATGAATGGAGTTGCCACACGAAGATTTGTTTGTATGTACATATGATGCAGGACTACTCTCCAGAATTCGGCATTACTTGTTTACAGATCTGAAATCTGTCAAGAAGCCACATGCTCTGCAAGTTACAGCCCATGAAAGGATGGAATTGCGCTGAGAAATCTCAAGCCTTTCCAAAGACGCTGTTAAGTATGATTGACGCAGGAAGAGAAGCAAGTTACATCACACTTACATGCCCTTCTCGCCTTCTGGATCCTGTACTGCAGAAACTGCTACCTTTGAGATTCCATGACGACAGCATAGTAGCTCGTCCAACAATTTGGAAGAGACAAACTAGAAATCGAAGTGAGCCTTGCTATGCACATGGTCGAGTTGGGAAGATGCCGTTCTGTATCCATGGATACAACCTGATCTGCTAGACTCCTCTGGATTAATAGTAATAATTGTCTTGTAGAAGCATACCACGTGAGTGTGGATACATATTGCTTGATTTCTATCCCACCCTTCCTCGGTGACATACCAAACGTTGCCACGTCCTACTCCAGTTCAGCCCCTGAAACAGAACATGCAGCCAGGTGACGAAAGGGAACAGCACGAAATGACCTCACTCAAGGGGCAACATAAAGTCTAGTGTTAAATTACCTGGAGCATTAGCAGAGAGGCTGACATTTGTCTTAAAGCTGAAAGGGTCTCTTGTGTACAGCACGTACAACTTCATTTTAATATTGTTGTCGTCGTCATCTGCGTATGCTTTGACTTGCTTGATATGACAGAACTTGTCCCACTCAGGGCCAGATTTCCCTGCGGCCATTGAACTGAGCAGCGATACATCACAAACTATCTCTAGCAGATCCCTTGGATTTACATTCTGCAGGTATCCAGGGAGAATTTTCATGTTATAGTCCTCCAAGACGAGTGTCTGCAGTGCAGGCATACCCTCCAGCACCTTCAACTCTGGGCATTTGATGATTCTGAGCTCCTGCACATTTGATATATTACAAATCCTCTCAAGTCCAGCGCATTCACTCACCTGAAGTTCAACAGAACTTAAGTTCTCCAAGGCTTCTGGGTGCTCATGTTGGTGTGGTTCTAAGAATTCTGGCCCAACACGCTTGATGGCTGGGGCTAGAATAATCTGTAGCAATTTCAAACAGGGGAGCTGATACAAACCATCAGGGAGCTCCGTGCAATAAGGGAGGTCTTCAATCCTTAGATTTCTCAAGTTTCCAAGAGGCCCAACTGCTGCCGACCTCATCCATCTTGGGAGTCGCCAACCAAAATACCCTTCTATTATAAGATTTTCCAAGCAAGGCGGAGGGCAGAGCTCGTCAAACACCTCCTCGATTTGTTGCTGCCATTTGTTAGACATGTTTTCGTCCTCCTTTAACAACAGTCCAGCATCTCCCTGTCTGCTGAGGCATTTTAAACTTAGAAAGTTTAGGCGAACCTTTTCAGAAAGCCTAGCCTTTCTGGCAATTGAAGAAGAAGATATGTTCTCGAGGCCCTGTATATCAAGACGGATGAGCTTCGAGAAAGGCCCCAGTTCTTCCAAACTTGACCAGTCACCATCCATATGGGTTGGAAAGCCATATAATTTTCTTAGATTTGTTAGACCCTGGAAACCCTTGGGCACATTATTTATAGATGTGCCAGTAAGACTAAGGACCCTCAAGTGTCGTAGCTTTCCGATGCTATGTGGAAGCTTCATGAAACTCTGACAACAAGAAAGGCTAATGTACTGCAAGAAAGTAATCTTCCCAATGTTTTCTGGCAGCATGGACAGGTTAGTGTTTTTCATAGACAAATACCTCAAGTGTTTGAGTTGGGTCAGACATTTAGCCAATGCATCACAATTTGCATCTTGTATATGAAGCGTCCGTAGTAATGAAAATGGAACCAGAGAATCACCAGGCTTGATCTGTATAGGCCCAACTGATATTAGCGTTCTCAATGACATCTGTGCTTGTATAGATCTCCACTTTAAATCATTTGATTCTGATCCTTTGGTTTCTAGTGACAACCGAATAAACTTTTGTGAATTAAGTTTATCAATAATATCAGTCATGTTACTGTGAGCTGCAAGTGCTTCATCCCTGGCCACATACTGAGCAAACGAGCGAACAATATCATGCATGTTGCAAACTATTTGATCAACATAACCACTCTCTGGCTCTATCAGATTTCTCAGTATTAACTCGTCGTAGTATTCCCTTCCTACGTCTTCCAAGTCACGTGAACCACCATGAACAAATCCTTCAGCAATCCACATGCCAACAATTTGATGAACGGAGAATATTTCACTCCTGGGCAGCAGAGAGAAATGCAAAAAGCAAGGCTTCAAAGAAGGATCCATGTCTTGGTAGCTAAGGTATATTGCATTGTTTATCTCTTCAGGCATTTTAGATTCCGACCATGACGCATCATTTAGCACATTTTCCCAGTCACTTCGCCTTTTCTTTCTCTGGAGCAGAAGGCCTCCCATTACTTTGACAGCAAGCGGTAAACCATCGCATTTTGCTACAATTCCCATTCCAATATCCCTTAGCATATTAACATGAGGTTCATCACTTTCATCCCTGATTACCTGCAGGCAGCCAAGGCCAGTCAAATGAGTGAATCTTGCATACATGTTTGGCCAGAATATTGTGTGTAGAAGCTAAATCAACTGGGTGGGTACTGTAATCGGATGCAGAATGGCATGTATTATTCGCACAACACTATTGATGCACGATTAACAATAAATTCAGCAGGAAAAAGTTTGTGTATGCATAGCACTACAGAGATATAATGTTGACTATTCACTAAAACAATACTCTAACATTGGCATCCCTGGGCTTCTACTTTGACTGCAGCATCCAGCCATTACCCGACTCCAACGAAGCACGTTCTCCTTTTCTCCACTCATCCATTTCTTTGAGCCAGGATTCTCTAGAAGGGTAGTGTCCTAGTGCTAGTCCACATTAAAACTTTCCAAACATCTTTTATCAAAATGTATTTTTTTTGCATCTGTGTGGATAATCATTATTAGCTGAATCTAGCAATCCAATAAAGGGATAATTGCTCTTTTGATCCTATTTTAAAAGCTACTAGCCAATTTGACCTTACAATTTCAAGTTTGCTTATTTGACCATGCAGATCAAATCAAAGGTGCTGTCTGACTCTGTTTTCTAACACCGTTGGAGTAGAAATGTTTTACTAATTAAAAAAATTGAAAATCAAATGGAAAAAGAGGGAAATAGGTGTGCAAAGATCGAATAGCCCTGTAAATACTTCAGTCAGCTCCCTGTTCTCCCGAGACTATGCATTTTTCTCACCCGAGCATATCAGGGCAGGCGATGAGCACATTTGGGTGGTCGCTGCGAGTGCGGACAGCAGTTACGAGCACGGGTGGCCCTGCATTCGTGCGTGCTGCCTGGGTCACAGCTACGATGACAGGGGGGCGGCCGCGTGCACGCTAGGCGGGTAGGCCTAGCTCCGAGGTGGATTTCAGAGTGGTTTACTATTTATGATCCCACATGTCAATTTGAAATAGTTCTAATTTACTCTCTCAACTTTTAATGGTGGTCTACTTTACCTCTTAAACTTTAATGGTGGTCTACAGATATGTTTGGCCCGAATTTATGTGCAGAAGCTACTGTATAGGTACTGTGGTCGGATGCAAAATGATGTATATTATTCTCACAACACTATTGATGCACGACTAACAATAAATTCAAAGGGAAAAGTCCATATATGCATAGCACTACAGAAAATCAAGATCAATTGTTCACTAAAACAATACTCTAACATTGGCATCCCTGCGCTTCTAGTTCAATGGCCACACGCACCCAGCCGCCGCCCAGACTCCAAAGGAGCATGTACTCTTTTTTATTTATCCTACCTTTTCAACTGTAGTTCTTGTTTTTCTTTCACCAGGCCTATTGGTCAGGCACTCGAGCTCACCGTGGGGCACAAATGTGCGTGGATGCCCTCATCCTTTGTGTGACTAACAGGAACATCCTTGGTGTCCTTGATTGGAACATCTTCTACGTCGTTCCAGGAGAATGTGTCTAAACATTAGGCAAGATCATGGGATGAACTATGGAGGTGCTTGATTGGGCTATTTCTTTATACTAGTCCCGATATCCGTGCTAACGCTATGATTTAAAAAAAATATTAAAATTTGAAATTTCTCATTCTTCACCATAAAAGGTTAAATATAAACTAATTATTCAAAGTTTACATGCATTATATATAAAATTTATGCGCTTTAGAAATTTTTGAACAAATATAGTATATTTTCTTTACACTCATTATTTTGATACTTCAACAATTGCTTTTCGGCATGCAAATTCCATTGAACCTATCCACGTCAGACATAGATATCATCATCTCGTGTAGGGTTGGTTTTTCCCATGGTAAAGTGCAAATTTTTCACAAGATAATATAATCTATGAATAAAGTAAATAGTTGGATTACGGTCATGGAAGCGTCTAGGTATATGCTTATTAATTATATTTTCGATATCCATGCTAAAATTACAATTAAAGAAAATATCAATTTAGGAAAATAATATCTTAATACTATCTTTAAAATTTTTATTCTTCACCATTAATATTTTTCCTTATTTCTACTATTCACTTGCATAGAAACTCTCGCTATTAAATCCCTGAGCCATTCTGCTTCATTTCCTAGTTCAATTACTATGCTAATTAACGAGAAATACTAATTAAACTGCTCTTTGCATCACTGACGTACCCAGCGGGTGGGCCGGATATGCCACGACACACCTAAAATTTTTAGCTCAAATTAGTGCTAATGCATGTGTCAGTTAAAGTTTTAATTTTAACAGATATCTAAATAGTAAATATACATAGATAATCTCAAAATATGGTTATATATGCGTATCAGATTGGATAGGGATGGTAATAATTAAATTTTACATATTGATATAGGTTTATGTTAGACTGCTATTTTATCACCTAAGTATCTAAATTAATGTTTACGTACTCGGTTTAAGTATCTATTAGCTATTTTACCTAATACCTTTTTCATTCAGACGTTATTGCTCCGCCGTGATTTTGACACCAAATACATTTAGTTTTGTTAAAATCTTCAAGTGAAATACATAAAACATTTAATTTTGAATGGCGGAATACTTGATAAAAGAATAGAACTTTTGGTCTGTAATGATACAATATTTGGTGTTTTTTTAAAATATTTTTCTCTCTCTCTCTCTTACGAGTCTGAGCTTACGATGCATTTACGAGTTAGGATTTCTTTAGGCCGTATGTTTTCTAGACCTAGTAAACTAGACTAAAGTTTGATAGTATGGGGTGGTTCTTCGATCATCTCTGATGGAAAGGACAAATGCTCTTTAATTTGCTCAGTTTTTCTTCTCCTCTAGCCTTCAGTGACTCACACTGCTATTATATTTGCTGTTGTCTTCATCCGTACAGCTGCAAATTTTTTTTTTACATACCCTTCGTAAAATTCTAGGTACGTCACTGCTTTGCATGCCAGCTAAACGTGTGAGATCTCTGCATAGCGGTGAGCACCCGTGGTCGCCGATAACCCAGCAGGAAAAAATTCAACAGTCGCACGCGCATGCTCCGAAGTTGCCAACAAATTTGTTTTGTTTTTCAACAACTTTTTTTATTTCATATATTTGTTTTAAGTGGTTATATTTTGTTAATTTATAATGGTTTTTGTGGGCCCAAGAGTTGGAAGATCCGGAAGAACTCGCTCGCTAGATTTGTAAGAGGTGTATGTGAAAAGATTTTATCCGTTAAATTTGTAAAAAGTGATAATTTTAGGTGCATTTTCTGTGTTCACGTAGTCTAATTCATCTCTGTTAAAGACATTTTACCGTGTGTGTATGTAGAAAAGAAAAACAGTGCTTTGTAGATAGAGAAATAGGTTATAGTGGGTACCACTAACATCATTGTGTTTGGTTGGGCCTTCACTTGGCCGTTACTGCCCACATTCTGTCATAGGAGTAATAAATTTACACCCGAAGATCCTGGTGAAGTCTGCGGCAATGGGGCACAGGGTGGCTCATGGTGGAGTATGAGGTCACCAATCCACCACATTGCTACAGCCACAACACTTTATCGGTTCCTTTCTGCAAGTAGGACCTCTCGCTCGAAAGCTAGGCTTGAACAATGGCTTGTTCGCGCTGTCGGTCCCGTCTGCCGCCATTGTCCTGCTGGAGGAATGCCCCCTCGAGGCCGCATTTGAGTTCTTGTTACTTCCATTCTGAATTCTTTGATGCAGCAGAGGAGAGGTGACGCGTTGGCGATAGTGGGAAGCAGGAAAAGTACACGTGCTCTGTCCAAGGTTTACGAAACCAGTGAAAACTGTTCGGTTTCACTGAAAACCACAAAAACTGGCCAGTTTTTGTGGTTTTCTGTGAAACCGGTTCGGCTCGGTTTCAACGATTGATCGATTTTCGGTTTCTTAAATTTTTAAAAAATTGAAAATTCAAAAAAAATTGAAAATCCAAAAACCGATTGACAAATCGGTCAAACCGAGCGGGTAAAAAAAACAGGTGAAAAATCGCTCAAACCGATTTGATTTCAAATTCAAAGTAAACCGGAAAATCGGTGGGTAAACCAAGAAAATCGAACGGTTTTTTCTCAAAAATTTGATTTATGGTTTACTATAGCAATTTTTTTGGTTTTTTGCGAAAACCAGTCAAACGACTCTGTCACGTCAGGAAGAGCCAGAAGAACTCAAACACGACGGCGGTTTCCTCCTTTGGCACTAGAAAGCAGGCTGCAGAAGCGCTTGCTTGCCACGGGCTGCTCGGTGGCTGAGATTTTTTTTTCTCATTTAATTTACAATGTTTATCTTGGCTTTCCTCTTTTCTTTTGATTTTCTAAAAAGTTTCTTGATTTGTCACTTGATTTCTTGATGGTCTGATTCGATTTCCTTTTCTTTCCAAGGCAGTCTAAAAATTTTTTAAAAAAAATCTCAGAGGCAAACAACATGTATTGGATTAAAAAAAAAACTTACCCTCCCTGCACCTAGAGGTGAAAATAGGTCGAAGAAAATAAACTAAAAATACTAAGAACGTGATCGGATTACGATTGAGCCAAATTTCTATTTATTTTTGAACTAAAATTTAAAAAGGCCAAGTTAATTTGTGAAAGGATCACAAGGTCTTTTATCACTTCTGCCTGCACCAATCAATGAAGCTGCAAGCAAATGCTGGTATTGTACCTTAGCTTCAGGAAAATGAGGGTACTATCACATTGGTAATCACTCTGTGACTCAGACCCTGTTTGTTTCCCTAGTAAATTATATAATCTAGGTTATAATCTAAGATTATATAATCTAGATTATATTTTAAAGATTATAATCTATGTCTATCTGTATGGGAGTCTAGATTATTAGCCAAATTATTCTTTTTATTTGTCTCAATGAAGTATCACAAATGGTGAAGCGTATGTTTGAAATAGTGGGATGGCAGGTGGGTAATTTTGATAAAAAAACATGGGTAGTAGGTCTTTTATAGCAAATAATCTCATTTTTGATGGATTATAAGATTATTATAATCTGAGGTCTCAGATTATATAATCCAAATAAATAATCTACCTGTTTGTTTTTTAATCAAATTATTTAATCTAGATTATATAATATTATAATCTGAAACAAACATGCCCTCATTCATGTTGCCATTCACATCTACTTGCAAGCAACAATGGAGGCGTGGAGTCACAGTGACACAACAATGTTACAGCTCACCAAAAATAGAGATGAGATTTGGCATAAACAACCCGGTGCTCAGGTGTGTGTGAGGGGGCGAGAAATTCGATCTACATGTATACTTGAGGAGTTTGCTATGGTGCTTAAAAGGTATCAGAGATATTTTCCCCTCCCCAATTAATCTTTTAGTCATTAATTTCTAAAATACTACCACATGTTTGTTTATGTTCCCTGTGTCATCTAACTTTGGCCAATAATTTATATAGATTTAATTAATATTAACTTTTATATTAGTATAAGAAATATTTCCAGAATATGTATTTTATATGTATTAAAATTAATTATATTACAAAAAGCACTGGTCCAAGATATGTTTGACCAAACCCGGAAGGATATTTATACTAGGTAGAATGTACTCCCTCGTTCACTTTTACGTGTCATTTTTATTTAAAAATTGTTTTAAATTATTGTCATTTTCACTTACTAATACACCTTTTCCAAATAAATCTCTATCTCTCCTCATCATTCTCTATGCACCATATATTTTTTTCACTTTTCTTTAATTTTCATGTTCAAAATTAGAATGACTAGTAAAAGAGAACCAGGGAGTAAACAGTTTTTACCAAAAACGAAAAGCCACGTCACTATTTTCAGGCTTAAGCCATGCCACAGGGGAAGCTGACACTCATCGGTGCAAAATACTAGCTTTTAAACATTGCCGAGGTTTTCCCATTAAGTAGCTAATACATTTAGTTTTACTTATATGTCTCAAGAAAAATCTGTGAATCCAGAAAATGCCAACTTCTCCATGTAATAACCTCAATTCATATCAACCATCCTTCATTGAGAAGAACTACCTTTGACATGTATTCGAATTTTCTTAACATCGGCATATTAATCAGCTTTGAATAACTATTTTGATTACGATATTTGTAAGTAAAATATAACTATAATGTTGTAAATGTACTGTACAAAGAAGAAAAAAAATTTAAATATGATTAGTTTAATTTGAACATTCAACTAATAACAAATACTAGTTTATAGGGCATGAGGTTTAATTTAATAGATACCATGGATTTGGGCAAGATTTGGCTAGACAGTGAAAAAATCATGTGCTCATTTGTAATAAGAAGACAAACACTCACATACCTGCCTCTTGAGCAAAGACCAAGCATCTTCTGGGTTTAATTTGTCGATACGGTGATATGGCTCCTCCGCCATCATGCCTCGAGCGACTGTGTCATGCCTCGTTGTGACGAGGACACGACTTCCGTGAGCTAGGGCATTTATCAATGGAGATTTGAGCACTTTCTCCCAAGCCCGATGGTCCCAAACGTCATCCATTACTATTAAGGTCTTGCACCCCTTCAAGGCATCCTTAAGAGTTTGAACTCGAGCTGCCATTGTTCTTTGTGCTTGGTGATCTCCTCCGGCTTCACTGATAGCTCTCTCTAGTAAATCAGTATCATCAAAGTTTTGGTTGACACTCAACCATATTTTTTTGGGGAACACTATTTGGATGGTTTCATTATTGAAGATATTTTTGGCGAGGGTGGTTTTGCCAATCCCGCCAACTCCAACAATAGCAAAAACCATAACTTTGTTGTTTTCATGAATTATTCTCTCCCTCCTAGTAAGCAACTCCACCAAATTTCTTGTGTCCTCCTCGATCTTCTCACCAACCACACCCAGCTCGAGCTCCCCTGTAGTCTCACAGTTAGTAAGGCGGTGGTATGGTATCTTTTGTGCTCTTTCTTCATATGAAGTGAGGTCAACAAATTTGAAGGCTTCCCTACGCTTGCTGATATCATCTAGCTTCTCATTTAGCTTTTGAAGACGGCTACCAATGTCATGGGCATGGAATGGGTTTCTCATGCAGAAGAGCAAGGGGTTGAAACACCCCATGTCCCGACTTGGACCCCGCTCCATGGCTTTGAGCTGACACAAGTCGAGAATGTCGGTGGCATCGTACATGGCACCCTTATAATCTTTCACCCACCCCTGCACAGTCTCATCGGTGATGTTCTTCCTGTCAGCATCTGCAAGGAACCTCTTGAGGTCCCTAAGCTTGACTTCCATCTTCTCCATCTCGTCGGGGACCCCAAGCAGCATACGCACCTCCTCTGTCCCCATCTCCGTCAACATGTTTTGGACGTAGGATGCCAAAGCACCCAGGACCATCGCCATTGTGAGATTGATTTCTGCAATAACAAAAAGAGATATCATCTCTGATATGTGTGTGAAGTTTAGTTGCAACAAAGAACATATGGATGCTGTTCATGTAAAAACGGTTGATATAATAATAATTATTTCTAAATAGTCACAAATAGTCTGCATGGTAACTTGCAGAACTAGCTGGAACAAAATGTTAACCATGAGAGCTAGTATTAGCCACGAAAATACATATGACCCCAGAAGGTGCTAGAGCCTACTCCCTCCTCTTAATTTTTTTTTGTCACCAGTTAATTAGTGAACAATGATTTAAAAACGGAGAGGGCACAAGACTTCCCTTCTTTGTGTAGTATGAAAAGAAAACATCTTTCTTGTGCATTAAGATAAGAAACTTTCCTTCTTTGTCAAACTAACAAGCAAATTAGGCAGTGCAATTTGTACTTGAAATCATTGTGCAAAACTGCGCACCTCTGGTTAACCTTGAATCTATTCAAAATCTCTATATAGCATACATTCTATAGCGAAAATTAATTATAAAAGATGGCAGAGCAAGGGGCATGCCGGAGTGAGACTGAGGGACCTCCCGTAACAAACGAAAAGATGGGAAGGAATGAATCACATACGCACCTAGATCTGCAGGGATGCTTTAGATCTTGAGCTCTTCTCTCTTGTGTGGAGAGGGTGGACTGGCTGACTGGGTGGGGGTATATTAATACAAGTGACCGCCAGTTGTTCGGCAATTTTTTTTGTTTGAAAAAGAAGAGACCTCTCACCTGCCTCTCAACTTTTATTTAACATCGGTAGAAGGGCTGCATGTGCGTTGATGCTCTTACAGCTTGGATTAGCTCTGGTAGTGGTGCTAATATCAAGACGGTCGGTGTGTCCTGCGTGCGAACAGCTATCTATCGAACAAAATTAAAGACTCTCAGTACAAGTCTCAGTCAAATTAAGTCATCCATCGATCTTGGGGATGGTGAATTGGCACTAAGAGCGGGTATCACGGTGGAATTGTTGGAAGGCACCAGCGGTTTCGCGGGGGACTTGAGGAGGTAGCTAGTGGACGGCTTTCTCGGTCGGCGGGCGCGACCCGCTTTCTCGCCAGCGAGGGCGGAACCGGGACAGGCAGGCGGGGCAACCCGATTGTGCTGCGGACGCCAGGTAGGTATTTTGGTGTCTAGCACAGACACCGTGAGGGAGGGCGCAAATGACCGCCTCCTATTTTATTAGTAGTAGACATTGTAGCCGAATTTTCCATTTCTCTTTCTACATACTATATATCATTAACCCAACACAAGTCACGGTGAACAACTGGAAGCAAAACTATATATGTATGTCTTTTAATTTACCAACTTTGTATTTTGAATTAACCCTGCAAGTCAAGTTTTTATTTTTATTTTTAATTAATATTAGTCAAGTGGGTCCATTTACGTTGTTCAAATCCATGAGTTGTTTTGGTTTAGGAAAAAAAATGCAAACATGTAAAGAGCCCCACGAAGATTTGTTCGTATATACATATGATGCAGTGCTCTCCATAATTTGGCATTACTTGTTTACAGATCTGAAATATGTCATGAAGCCACATGCTCTGCTATCTCTGATGGACATGAGCAAGCTATAGCCCGCGAAAGACGTGGTTTGTGAAATGTGAATGGGAATTGCGCTGAGAAATCTCAAGCCTTTCCAAAAGACCTTTCCAAAAGCCTTTCCATAAGAAAACTTCCCTTCTATGTCTCACTAACAAGCAAATTAGACAGGGCAATTTGTACTTGAAATCACTGTACAAAACTTGCACCTTTGATTAACCTTGAATCTATTCAAAAGCTCTATATGACATACATTCTATAGCAAAAATTAATCATAAAAGATGGCAGAGAAAGGGGCATGCCGGAGTGAGACTGAGGGACCTCCCGTAACAAACGAAAAGATGGGAAGGAACGAATCACATACGCACCTAGATCTGCAGGGATGCTTTAAATACAAGTGAGACTGAGGGACCACCCGTAACAAACGAAAAGAGTGGACTGGCTGACTGGATGGGAGTCTATTGATACAAGTGACGCCCAGTTGTTTAACATTTTTTTTTTTTTGAAAAAGAAGAGACCTCTCATGTGCCTCTCAACTTTTCTTTAACATGGGTAGAAGGGCTGCATGTGCCTTGATGCCCCCACTGCTTGGATTAGCTGGTAGTGATGCTAATATGAAGATGGTCGGTGTGTCTTGCGTGCGAGCAGCCATCAATCAAACAAAAACAAAGACTCTCAGTACAAGTCTCAGTCAAATTAAGTCATCCATCGATCTTGGGGGTGGTGAATTAGCACTAAGAGCGGCATCCCGGGGTAATTGTTGGAAGGCACCGGCAATTGTACGCGGGAGTTGAGGAGGTAGTGGACGGCTTTCTCGGTCTGCAGGCGCGACCGGCTTTCTCGCCGTAGAAAGCGGAACCGGGACAGGCCGGGGGGGGGGGGGGGGGGGGGGGGGGG
>BCLF01000179.1:204821-223189 GCA_001602275.1 Zoysia japonica | reverse complement strand
CAGACGAAGATTTGTTTGTATATACATATGATGCACGACTACTCTCCAGAATTTGGCATTACTTGTTTACAGATCTGAAATCTGTCAAGAAGCCACATGCTCTGCAAGTTACAGCCCATGAAAGGATGGAATTGCGCTGAGAAATCTCAAGCCTTTCCAAAAGACGCTGTTAAGTATGATTGACGCAGGAAGAGAAGCTTGTGCAAAGATCTGGTCATCACACTTATATGCCCTTCTCGCCTTCTGGATCCTGTACTGCAGAAACAGCTACCTTTGAGATTCCATGACGACAGCATAGTAGCTCGTCCAACAATTTGGAAGAGACAACCTAGAAATCGAAGTGAGCCTTGCTATGCACATGGTCGAGTTGGGAAGATGCCGTTCGGTCCTCACCGCGATTCTGTGCATCACGAAAGGACGACCTGATAAATCTAAAAAGAAGATAAATACAGTATGTTCCGAGCGCTTCAACACAAGCATATCATCCAGAAGCCCGATTACATGTTCGCATCTTAATTACTACTGTTCTCCCTTGCGTTTCTACCTTGTTGTATTCTATCAGAAATACGACCGTCGGCCGCTCACTATTCTGCATCGGATACATCCTGTTCTGCTAGACTCCTCTGGATTAATAGTAACAATAATTGTCTGGTAGAAGCATACCACGTGAGTGTGTATACATATTGCTTCTATCCCGCCCTTCCTTGGTGACATACTGACATATGCAATGTTGCCACGTGCTACTCCACTTCAGCCCCTGAAACAGAACATGCAGTCTAGTGACGAGATGGAACAGCACAAAATGAACTCAGTCAGTAAGTAGCATAAACTCTAGTGTTAAATTACCTGAAGCGGTAGCAGAGGGCTTGATATTTGTCTTAAAGCTGAAAGGATCTCTTGTGTATAACACGTACCACTTCCTTTCAATATTGTTTTTCTTATCATCTGCGTATGCTTTGACTTGCTTGATATGACAGAATTTGTCCCACTCAGGGCCAGATTTCCCTGCGGCCATTGAACTGAGCAGTGATACATCACAATCTATCTCTAGCAGATCCCTTGGATTTATATTCTGCAGGTATCCAGGGAGAATTTTCATGTCGTAGTCCACTAGACCGAGCCTCTGCAATGCAGGCATACCCTCCAGCACCTTCAACTCTGGGCATTTGATGATTGTGAGCTCCTGCACATTTGATATATTACAAATCTTCTCAAGGCCAGCGCATTTAATCACCTGAAGTTTAACAGAACTTAAGTTCTCCAAGGCTTCTGGGTGCTCATGTTGGTGTGGTTCTAAGAATTCTGGCCCAACACGCTTGATGACTGGGGCTAGCTTAATCTGTAGAAATTCCAAGCGAGGGAGCTGGTACAAACCATCAGGGAGCTCCGTGCAATAAGGGAGGTCTTCGATCATAAGAATTCTCAAGTTTCCAAGAGGCCCAACTGCTGCCGACCTCATCCATCTTGGGAGTCGGCAACCAAAATACCCTTCTATTATGAGATTTTCCAAGCAAGGCGGAGGGCAGAGCTCGTCAAACACCTCCTCGATTTGTTGCTGCCATTTGTTAGACATGTTTTCGTCCTCCTTTAACAACAGTCCAGCATCTCCCTGTCTGCTGAGGCATTTTAAACTTAGAAAGTTTAGGTGAACCTTTTCAGAAAGCCTAGCCTTTCTGGCAATTGAAGAAGAAGATATGTCCTCCAGGCCCTGTATATCAAGTTCGATGAGCTTCGAGAGAGGCCCCAGTTCTTCCAAACTTGACCAGTCACCATCCATGTAGGTTGGAAAGCCATATAATTTTCTTAAATTTGTTAGACCTTGGAAACCTTTGGGCACATAATTTATAGATGTACCAGCAAGACTAAGGAACCTCAAGTGTCGTAGCTTTCCGATGCTACGTGGAAGCTTCATGAAACTCTGACAACAAGAAAGGCTAATGTACTGCAAGAAATTCATCTTGCCAATGTTTTCTGGCAGCATGGACAGGTTAGTGTTTTTCATAGACAAATACCTCAAGTGTTTGAGTTGGGTCAGACATTTAGGCAATGCATCACAATTTGCATCTTGTATATGAAGCGTCCGTAGTAATGAAAATGGAACCAGAGAATCACCAGGCTTGATCTGTATAGGCCCAACTGATATTAGTGTTCTCAATGGTGCTTGTATATCTTTCCATTTTAAATCATTTGATTCTGATCCTTTGGTTTCTAGTGACAACCGAATAGACTTTTGTGAATTAAGTTTATCAATAATGTCAGTGGTGTTACTGTGAGCTGCAAGTGCTTCATCCCCAGCCACATGTTGACCAAACAAGCGAACAACATCATGCATAGTGCAAACGTCTTCATCAACATAACCTCTAACTGGCTCTATCAGGTTTCTCAGTATTAACTCGTCGTAAAATTCCCTTCCAATTTCTTCCAACTCACGTGAACCTCCATGAATAAATCCTTCAGCAATCCACATGCCAATAACATCACTGACAGAGAATAGTGTACTTTTGGGCAGCAGCGAGAAGTGCAAAAAGCAAGGCTTCAAAGAAGGATACATGTCTTCATAGCTAAGGTATATTGCATTGTTTATCTCTTCAGGCATTTTAGATACCGACCATGAAGCATCATTTAACACATTTTCCCAGTCACTTCGCCTTTTCTTTCTCTGGAGCAGAAGGCCTCCCATTACTTTGACAGCAAGCGGTAAACCATCGCATTTTTCTACAATTCCCATTCCAATATCCCTTAGCATATTAACATGAGGTTCATCACTTTCATCCCTGATTACCTGCAGGCAACCAAGGCCAGTCAAATGAGTGAATCTTGCATACATGTTTGGCCAGAATATTGTGTGTAGAAGCTAAATCAACTGGGTGGGTACTGTAGTCACATGCACAATGGCATGTATTAACAATAAATTCAGCAGGAAAAAGTTTGTGTATGCATAGCACTACAGAGATATAATGTTGACTATTCACTAAAACAATACTCTAACATTGGCATCCCTGGGCTTCTAGTTTGATTGCAGCATCCAGCCATTACCCGACTCCAACGAAGCACGTTCTCCTTTTCTCCACTCATCCATTTCTTTGAGCCAGGATTCTCTAGAAGGGTAGTGTCCTAGTGCTAGTCCACATTAAAACTTTCCAAACATCTTTTATCAAAATGTATTTTTTTTTTTGCATCTGTGTGGATAATCATTATTAGCTGAATCTAGCAATCTAATAAAGGGATAATTGCTCTTTTGATCCTATTTTAAAAGCTACTAGCCAATTTGACCTTACAATTTCAAGTTTGCTTATTTGACCATGCAGATCAAATCAAAGGTGCTGTCTGACTCTGTTTTCTAACACCGTTGGAGTAGAAATGTTTTACTAATTAAAAAAATTGAAAATCAAATGAAAAAAGAGGGAAATAGGTGTGCAAAGATCGAATAGCCCCGTAAATACTTCAGTCAGCTCCCTGTTCTCCCGAGACTATGCATTTTCCTCACCCGAGCATATCAGGGCAGGCGGTGAGCGCATTTGGGTGGTCGCTGCGAGTGCGGACAGCAGTTACGAGCACGGGTGGCCCTGCATCCGTGCGCGCTGCCTGGGTCACAGCTACGATGACAGGGGGGCGGCCGCGTGCACGCTGGGCGGGCAGGCCTAGCTCCTAGGTGGATTTCAGAGTGGTTTACTATTTATGGTCCCACATGTCAATTTGAAATAGTTCTAATTTACCCTCTCAACTTTTAATGGTGGTCTACTTTACCTCTTAAACTTTAATGGTCATGGTGGAGTACGAGGTCACCAATCCACCGCATTGCTACAGCCACAACACTTTATCGGTTTCTTTCTGCAACTAGGACCTCTCGCTCAAAAGCTAGGCTTGAACAATGGCTTGTTCGCGCTGTCGGTCCCGTCTGCCGCCATTGTCCTGGTGGAGGAATGCCCCCTCGAGGCCGCATTTGAGTTCTTGTTACTTCCATCCTGAATTCTTCGATGCAACAGAGGAGAGGTGACGCGTTGGCGATAGTGGGAAGCAGGAAAAGTACTTGTGCTCTGTCCAAGGTTTACGAAACCAGTGAAAACTGGCCAGTTTTTGTGGTTTTCAGTGAAACCGATTCGGTTCAGTTTCAACGATTGACCGGTTTTCGGTTTACTAAATTTTAAAAAAATTGAAAATTCAAAAAAAAATTGAAAATCCAAAAACCGATCGACAAATCGGTCAAACCGAGCGGGTAAACAAAAAAACAGGTGAAAAACCGCTCAAACCTATTTGATTTCAAATTCAAAGTAAACCGAAAAATCGGTGGGTAAACCAGAAAAACCGAATGGTTTTTTCTCAAAAATTTAATTTTTGAATTTATCCAGTTTTCATGGTTTACTATAGCAATTTTTTTGGTTTTTTGCGAAAACCAGTCAAACGGCTCTGTCATATCAGGAAGAGCCAGAAGAACTCAAACACGACGGCGGTTTCCTCCTCTGGCACTGGGAAGCAGGCTGCAGAAGCGCTTGCTCGCCACGGGCTGCTCGGTGGCTGAGATTTTTTTTTCTCATTTAATTTACAATGTTTATCTTGGCTTTCCTCTTTTCTTTTGATTTTCTAAAAAGTTTCTTGATTTGTCACTTGATTTCTTGATGGTCTGATTCGATTTCCTTTTCTTTCCAAGGCAGTCTAAAATTTTTTAAAAAAAAAATCTGAGAGGCAAACAACGTGAATTGGATTAAAAAAAAACCTTACCCTCCCTGCACCTAGAGGTGAAAATAGGTCGAAGAAAATGAACTAAAAATACTAAGAACGTGATCGGATTACGATTGAGCCAAATTTCTATTTATTTTTGAACTAAAATTTAAAAAGGCCAAGTTAATTTGTGAAAGGATCACAAGGTCTTTTATCACTTCTGCCTGCACCAATCAATGAAGCTGCAAGCAAATGCTGGTATTGTACCTTAGCTTCAGGAAAATGAGGGTACTATCACATTGGTAATCACTCTGTGACTCAGACCCTGTTTGTTTCCCTAGTAGATTATATAATCTAGGTTATAATCTAAGATTATATAATCTAGATTATATTTTAAAGATTATAATCTATGTCTATCTGTTTGGGAGTCTAGATTATTAGCCAAATTATTCTTTTTATTTGTATCAATGAAGTATCACGAATGGTGAAGCGTATGTTTGAAATAGTGGGATGACAGGTGGGTAATTTTGATAAAAAAACATGGGTAGTAGGTCTTTTATAGCAAATAATCTCATTTGAGATGGATTATAAGATTATTATAATCTGAGATCTCAGATTATATAATCCAAATGAATAATCTACCTGTTTGTTTTTCAATCAAATTATTTAATCTAGATTATATAATCTAGGTGGATTATAATCTGAAACAAACATGCCCTCATTCATGTTGCCATTCACATCTACTTGCAAGCAACAATGGAGGCGTGGAGTCACAGTGACACGACAATGGTACAGCTCACCAAAAATAGAGATGAGATTTGGCATAAACAACCCGGTGCTCAGGTGTGTGTGAGGGGGCGAGAAATTCGATCTACATGTATACTTGAGGAGTTTGTTATGGTGCTTAAAAGGTATCAGAGGTATTTTCCCCTCCCCAATTAATCTTTTAGTCATTAATTTCTAAAATACTACCACATGTTTGTTTATGTTCCCCTTGTCATCTAACTTTGGCCAATAATTTATATAGATTTAATTAATATTAACTTTTATATTAGTATAAGAAATATTTCCAGAATATGTATTTTATATGTATTAAAATTAATTATATTACAAAAAGCACTGGTCCAAGATATGTTTGACCAAACCCGGAAGGATATTTATTCTGGGAGGAATGTACTTCCTCGTTCACTTTTACGTGTCATTTTTATTTAAAATTTGTTTTAAATTATTGTCATTTTCACTTACTAATACACCTTTTCCAAATAAATCTCTATCTCTCCTCATCATTCTCTATGCATCATATATTTTTTTCCACTTTTCTTTAATTTTCATGTTCAAAACTAGAATGACTAGTAAAAGGGAACCACAGAGTAAACAGTTTTTACCAAAAACGAAAAGCCACGTCACTATTTTCAGGCTTAAGCCATGCCACAGGGGAAGCTGACACTCATCGGTGCAAAATACTAGCTTTTAAACATTGCCGAGGTTTTCCCATTAGGTAGCTAATACATTTAGTTTTACTTATATGTCTCAAGAAAAATCTGTGAATCCAGAAAATGCCAACTTCTCCATGTAATAACCTCAATTCATATCAACCATCCTTCATTGAGAAGAACTACCTTTGACACGTATTCGAATTTTCTTAACATCGGCATATTAATCAGCTTTGAATAACTATTTTGATTACGATATTTGTAAGTAAAATATAACTATAATGTTGTAAATGTACTGTACAAAGAAGAAAAAAATATAAATATGATTAGTTTAATTTGAACATTCAACTAATAACAAATACTAGTTTATAGGGCATGAGGTTTAATTTAATAGATACCATGGATTTGGGCAAGATTTGGCTAGACAGTGAAAAAATCATGTACTCATTTGTAATAAGAAGACAAACACTCACATACCTGCCTCTTGAGCAAAGACCAAGCATCTTCTGGGTTTAATTTGTCGATACGGTGATATGGCTCCTCCGCCATCATGCCTCGAGCGACTGTGTCATGCCTCGTTGTGACGAGGACACGACTTCCGTGAGCTAGGGCATTTATCAATGGAGATTTGAGCACTTTCTCCCAAGCCCGATGGTCCCAAACGTCATCCATTACTATTAAGGTCTTGCACCCCTTCAAGGCATCCTTAAGAGTTTGAACTCGAGCTGCCATTGTTCTTTGTGCTTGGTGATCTCCTCCGGCTTCACTGATAGCTCTCTCTAGTAGATCAGTATCATCAAAGTTTTGGTTGATACTCAACCATATTTTTTTGGGGAACACTATTTGGATGGTTTCATTATGGAAGATATTTTTGGCGAGGGTGGTTTTGCCAATCCCGCCAACTCCAACAATAGCAAAAACCATAACTTTGTTGTTTTCATGAATTATTCTCTCCCTCCTAGTAAGCAACTCCACCAAATTTCTTGTGTCCTCCTCGATCTTCTCACCAACCACACCCAGCTCGAGCTCCCCTGTAGTCTCACGGTTAGTAAGGCGGTGGTATGGTATCTTTTGTGCTCTTTCTTCATATGAAGTGAGGTCAGCAAATTTGAAGGCTTCCCTACGCTTGCTGATATCATCTAGCTTCTCATTTAGCTTTTGAAGACGGCTACCAACGTCATGGGCATGGAATGGGTTTCTCATGCAGAAGAGCAAGGGGTTGAAACACCCCATGTCCCGACTTGGACCCTGCTCCATGGCTTTGAGCTGACACAAGTCGAGAATGTCGGTGGCATCGTACATGGCACCCTTATAATCTTTTACCCACCCCTGCACAGTCTCATCGGTGATGTTCCTCCTGTCAGCATCTGCAAGGAACCTCTTGAGGTCCCTAAGCTTGACTTCCATCTTCTTCATCTCGTCGGGGACCCCGAGCAGCATACGCACCTCCTCTGTCCCCATCTCCGTCAACATGTTTTGGACGTAGGATGCCAAAGCATCCAGGACCATCGCCATTGTGAGATTGATTTCTGCAATAACAAAAAGAGATATCATCTCTGATATGCGAGTGAAATTTAGTTGCAAAAAAGAACTTACGGATGTTGTTCATGTAAAATGGGATGATATAATAGTTAATTCTAAATTATCGCAACAGTCTGCGTGGCAACTTGCAGAACTGACTGGAACAAAATACTGAGCTAGTACTAGCCATGGAAATATAAATGACACGAGAAGGCACTAGAGCCTAGAAAAGTCCTGTCGTTCTAGATAAAATTTCGCTACAGCTTGCTTTTGTAACAGTAACAAGCGAATTAGCAGTGAATCTGTACTTGTAATCATTTTACACCTCTGGTTAACTTTGAATCTATTGATCAAAAGCTCTATACAGCATACATTCTATAGCAAAAAATAGTCACAAAAGATGGCAGAGAGTGGCAGGCCGGATAGATTTGTAACTCCACTCGATCCAGGTACCGTCAGAAACCTAATAAATCTGCAAATGATGCACACATCGGCGATGTTGCTGCGTGAGGCGCAGCGACAAATCGAAAGCAGCAGCTAGGCACCTAGTTTTGCGACTGAGATGGAGGGAACTCTCGAAACAAACAAAATGTATGAAAAGGAAGGAAGACAGATGAATCACATGCAGCAGCTACGCACCTAGATTTGCCGCTGGAGGGGTGGAGCTCACTGCAGAGTTGCTTTAGATCTTGAGCTCCTCTCCTCAGCTCTGGGGTGGGAGAGTGTACTGGGTGGGGAGGGGATTTATTGATGCAACTGACACGCTTGTCCGGAGGCCCCCCGTTGACTGCACGTTACGAAGTCTTTGGCTATACTGCGAATACTTCCTCCTTCACAGTAGTACTAACCTTCGTTTACAAATACTCGCCAATTTTAATTTTTACTATTTATGTTTTGACTGATTATAATTTTAAAATTATTTCGTTAGTTAACTTATAAATAACATCGTATGATTTGTCATCGTATATACTTTGAGAATGTATATTTTTTATATCTATATATCAAAATTTTTTAAAAAAAACGAGCGATCAAAAAATTTGTAAAAAAATCAAAACTGACAAGTATTTGTAAACGAAGAGTAGTAGTATTTGAGATTTCAATAAAAAGTTGCAAAAAAGACACTGATACCCTGTTCTGCCCACAGGGTTGCTTTACGGCATTGAATGCTTGGCTGCAGCGGGTTGGCCTTTGCATGGCACCACGAGACAGTAAAAAAGAAAAAAATTTCATTTGCCGCCAGAAGAGAGCACTAAACTTGGAAAACAAGCACGGGGGCCAAACAAAATTTACATATTCAAATTCAAACACAGCTAAACAGAACACTATAAAACCACCTAAAACTTCAGAATGTGAATCAGCTTGCTCCAGTTGACCTCCCTTGCCCTAAGAACTTCTCATCTCTGTTCCATGGCCATTGAGGCCTCCCTTAGATTTTAGGATTTTTTTTCTATTTTCTGTATTTTTTTAAAATTAAACTAATTTCTGTAAAATTTTTATAAAATTTTTGTGAATTTTTTGCAAAGAAGACCCTGACTTAATAAGGAGCCTCTGCACGCATCGGACGACAGCAGCATCAGAAAGATGCCATACATGGTGCCCATGTGATCCTGCCGCCCTGCCTGCCGCATGGTGAGTGGGGGGGCTGCGGTCACGGGTAGAGCAGTGAAAATAAATGGTAGCGGAGCTCATAGCTCCTATAAATATATATAATTTAGGATTTTTTTTAAAGCTAAAAATGTTAACATTGTAAAACAGAGGAAGTATTTGCTTTCATCTCCTTTTCAGCGCAACAATTTTATACTCCCACCGTCTCAAAATAAGTGACATTTTTGACTTTTTGAAATCAATGTTTGACCATTAGTCTTATTAAAAAAATTTGCAAAAATACAAAAATGAATATGTCAAGCTTAAAGTACTTTTAATTAATGAATCAGTTCACAATAAAATAAATAATTTTTAAAAACTTTTTTAATAAGATGAATGGTCAATGGGAGAAGTTTAAAAATGTAAAATGATACTTATTTTGGGATGGAGAGAGTAGAAATTATACATATATTTTATAAATTTCAGTTTAATTTTATAAAATACTAGAATTTCATAATTTTTTTTTCTGCAGCGCTTACGCTATTTGATTGCTGAGAAACTCCCAGCAGAGAATTTCTTCAGCTATTTTGACCCGGATCACAACTACTACCATTTGTTATCAGATGATGTCAAGTGGCACGCAAGTTCACTGGGATTCAGTGCAAAAGTGTTGCATCTCACCTTTAAACTCTTTAATTACTAGTACTTTGGCATTTCACCATAATTTGACTGAATAATTATTTTTTGAAAATCATTCTATTCATTATGTTCCATGCGCTAGTATACTAAACACATCCAGCAATTGATTGCTAGAATTGCTTTCTTACTTCGGATGTCCATCCTTTTTTTTCAATAGCATGTGTAACATGTCACACCCCATTTTTGGGATGCACTGTACAATACGTATTAGTTCTTGATCAGTAACTGATACGCATATACACAACAAAATATATATCAAAAGCATACTTTGAAAAGAAAAATAGATATCTGAGACAGAACTTTTAGCGGCACGCGGTGAGGATCTCTATGATCCAACATCGGTTGACTAGCCAAAAGCGAAGCAAACAGCAAAACACTAAGGTCCAAATCCATAAGCAGACTTGAGAAGCAGAATGAAAACCTAGCACGTCGTCACCTACGCGGTTCTCTCTGTCTAAAACCACAAATACAAACAGGTAAGTACATAAGGTACTCAGCAAGTTTTAACACTAAGCATGGATATATATATATATGCATATTTGATTGTAGCAAGGAAAAGGTATAGGGATACTTTGCAAAAATATAGTTTTATGCAAGGTTCACTACAGAAAGTTTAAACTAGAGAAGATAAAATATTTTCTTATCATATTATAGTGGGTGGACCTGCAGGAGAATAAACCATTCCCGTCAGTTCCCAAATTTTAACCGAAAGGGTCACCAATACCCATTCCAGACACTTTTCCAAATCACGGGTATCTATACCCACACACAAACATGTAAAATATTTTTTTTATCATATTTTAGTGAGTGGACCTGCAGGAGAATAAATAATTCCCGTCAGTTCCCAAACATAGTGTGTCAATACCATGACAACGGCTATTCCGAAAGTATTTTACACTCTGCAGAGGTTGTACACTGTACCCATAGGCTGCGCTTTCTTAGCTACAGAGAAACATAACGCTAGTCTCATTTTATCCGAGTATCCCGGTATGTGCACCTCGGAAAGCAAACCAAAGGCTAAAACTTAAGTACTCACTTTCTTTGAGTTGGGTACTTCATTTTCCTCCTAGGCTCAGATACGCTGAGTCCGTGTACTTTTTTTTCCTCGGAGTCGAATCGCTCGGGTACATACATCCCCAAGTGTCCACCCTTGGTCCCCCGTGCCCTACTGGCCGCCAAGTAGAGCATACGGTAGATGCTAATAAGTTATGGTAAAGTCCTGTCCTATATGTATAGGTTCTGTGATTGCACGTAATCACTAAGCTGAGCGCTAACAAACCGGTCTATATATGGCAGGGCGAGCGCTATCCACGAGAGGTGGATCCTATTACGCACATAGCTAATCACTGAAACACATAATTATTCTCGAATCACCAATGCACAAAGCACAAGCCTCGCCCACGACCAAAAATACCCCTTCTTCACTTAGCACCAATTGTTGTATCACCTATCCCATTTTATTTTACACACACCACCAAACTCATTTTAATGCATTTTGTAAATAAGTGGTGTATGGTGTAGCGATGCTCCGTGTCGCAAGAGGGTTTCTAAGCATCCTAATATCAAGTTAACCTTCCATTCGTTAAAAGTATTTAACAACGAAAATCCTATGGTTAACAAGGGGGGCGTCGACAACAGATAATCAAGGTAATTAATATTAATGTCTAGCAGCTGACATTAATATCAATATATCAATCAACCAATTAGGATTTTAACTAAAACAATGTTTTAAATCAAAATATCATGCACAGCATTATAATAAGCACTATGGGAGCATTCGCAAAATATAGGTTCAATATGGTCAAGAGGGGGGTTGGTTAGAGCTTGCCTACAAACTCTTAATCTTGGGAGCTTGAGGTCGGAGGCTCTTCTTCAAGATCCTAGCCTTCAGTCTTTGGCTTCGCGTCCAAATCTTCGTGCTTCTCTTCACACAAGGTCCTTCTTGCTCCTCTTGAAGCTTGACTCTTTCTTACACTCAGCGTTATCTACGCGTAATATACGCCTAATAAAACTACCGCAAAATAAACAAAGCTCGAGAAGAGTGGATAAGATCCGACAAATTTCGAGTAAGAACCAATTAAACTCTGCAAGAAAACCTAGTGCAAGTCATGCGTGATGTATTGGCTATTGACTTAGGGCGAGGTTCGGTGAAAGGTTTCCTAGGTTTGATGCAATGGGGGCTGTACGAGTAGAGTGCATATACCTAAAAGCATGAGTGGAGGTATACTAATACTCTAATGGTAAGCACTCCTATGAGGCAAGTGCTCATGGTATGCTTTGTGTATGGCGCGTTGTACATGGTTTCAAGGCACATGGCTCGCGCATAGCCTCATGCATATGTATAGGCATCAAGTGTAATGTGTACGTGATTTATTGGACTAAGTTGTAGTGCCGGCATATAGACATGCACAGAAGCACGCTTATGAGCAGCTTCAACTGTAGATGTGTGTAGTGTATTATCATTTTATGCGTAACCCTAATTTAGATTTATTTATTATTAGCCAGCAATTTTGACTCATTCAAAATTATATTTAGTGATTATATCGTGGGTGCGTTGTGGGTGTTTCTGTGATATGGACTCGTGTAGGGATCCGATGTGTGCCGTGCGGTTTCACTTGCTTAGCGACTACATGTATGGAGCCATTGTTAGTCGTCGTTAGGTTTCCCTAACGACGAGTGTCGCACGGGTGCAAGTGCACATTCCATGTGCGTGATGTTGCGCAATGCAGTGGCATGTGCATGTCATTGCGTAAACAACACGAATGCTCTTATGAGAGAACTCATATGCGGCATTTGTTGATAGCGTGCTTCGTTCAAGGCTTATTATTTTATGCGCATCTTAGTGTTATTTGCTACCGGCTAGCAATTATAATCTAAATTCATGCGTACACATTTTAGTGCTGGTGCGGACATATAGATAGCTAAGCGCGTACATGCACTTTTTAGTGTACTTGCGGCACTAAGGCCCGCACGCTAGAATAAGCCTATATTAGGGTGTGCCAAGTGTGTGCCACGGTCTAGTGTGGCATTTCATGCATGCATTGGTGTTAACGGTATTTACTAAAAATGAATGTTTAACTATTAAGTTCATTCTAAGCCGTGTTTACTTGATGCTAATTAATTAGAATGTTAAGCCATGTGCGTGACAGTCGTCCACACTACTTATGCCTTTATACGAATATGATTCGTATAAAGTATGTGTTACAGGTGTACCCAGTATGTGGCATACCATTTTAAGCATCATTTTATGTGTAGCGCTATCTAGCTAATATCATATGCTAATAGTTGATCACTAAATTTATAGTATATTTATCTAGTTGTAAGTGGATGAACCCATATTTACTAGAGATAAATTATTTAATTTACTAGTATGCATACAATTGATTTCTAATGAATAATGACTAATCCCTTGAGTTTATTTTATAAGTGCACTACTATTTATCAAGTCGTGCTTGTACTAAAACATGCTAATATAAAGTGCGATGCACACTAACTATGATCTAACCTATAAGTAACATGATTATATGTGAATTACTAATTAAAAACAAATGATGAATAAATAGCAGCTAACATAATCCAATAAAGAACTAAAAGCAATTAAATAAATAACTTCAATAAAACTCAATAAAAAGGGAAGATGACTTGACAGGATGGAAGTGGGCTTCGGATTGTTGTTTAAGGAATGCTCGCTGGATTTCAAAGTGGTGCCAGAACGGGACCGATTGAATTTGTATTGATTTATCGGACGATTATCCGGGTCTATTTGTATTTCGGTTAAACTGTAAGGAACAGTTACTGTTCTGATTCTAAAACTGATTTCAACAGACAGCTCACGTCGATACGAACGCGTAAGTGCAAGAATCATTAAAAATGGAGTTACGGATCAAAAGATACAATATTTTAAATACGTGGGTTGCTCTAGGGACTTATCTGCAATTATTCGAAAGTTGAGAGGGACTTCTCTGTACTGGTCAGAAAGTAACTAGGGACCTATTGGTAAATACAGGTAAATACAGGGTTCTATGTGTAAATTGGCAGGGACTTATTTTACATTTATATAATGGGCCAGGGGCTAAGTGTAAGATTCCTAGGCTAAAATATAATCTGATAGGACAGTAGGGGCTTAGATGCAAAAGGCTATTTAATTTATTTTGGCAGAATTATTCTATAAAGGAAAAGGTTACAAAAATATGTTTTTGTGTGCAAGATATTGTGTGTACTTAGCATTTTGCTTTCTGTGACCGACAGGTGGGCCACGTGTATATATCATTTTTAAAGTGGGCCTGCTGATCTGGAGTGCTGTGGACCGTTGGATCTCCGATCAACGGTTTAGATTTAAAACATTTTAACGTGTTACGTGGATCAATATGGGCCATTAGATCGTATATGAAGGGATCTGATTTAAGTAAAGTGAAGTTACGTTGGTTTTAATCCCAACCGTTGATAGCGAACCGGACGGTTAAGATTAAAATAGACCAAAGGGGTGTCATCTTTTAATCTTGCGCGTTCACGGGGAATCGAATGGTGGAGAGCGGTTGTGGCAGCGCGGGCGGCGGCCGGAAGCAGAACACGGCGGCGCCATTGCTGGCGCTCGCCGGCGAAAGCGTCCTCGCGCTGCCGTGGACCGTTCTCGACGGGACTTGGACCAGGAGTGAGAGGAGTTTACGCCGCACTCACCTAGGGGGTTCTCGGGGCTCGAGATTTCGTGGTTCAGGCTAGCGACGGAGGAGGCGGCTCACGGGTGACGGTGCTCAGTATAGAAGGGTGTAGCACGGCAGAGCTCGGACCGGAGCAGTCGAGAAAGCAGCAGAGCGGTGCCCTGAGTCTGTTGGCGCGCTCGGACTGGTCGGAGAGGCGCCCTAGTGTGCTGTCGACGGAGAGCACTCGACCTGCAGAGGCGGCGCTCGGCGTCAGAGCAAGGCGACGCCAAGGGAAACCAACTGAGACCGGGATTTCGAAGGATGAAGTCACAGTGAAGCTTCACGGGCGCCAAGGAGGCCGAGGGATGCTTCAGTCGCGAACAATTCCGGCGACGACCGAGGTGGCCGGAATTGGGGATAAACCGAATTGCGTCGGCTCCCGTCCCCAGTTCGTGATGGGAGCGGCTCAATGACGGAGAGGAGAGGTGCGCGGTGCTATTTATAGCCGGAGGGCGAGAGTGAGCTGGGGCTAGCAGTGATGGCGCTTCAATGCCGGTGGAGTTCATGGCAGCTTGGCGGAGAAGAGGCGTGGCGGCCCTGTTATGGCGCGGCGCGTTGGAGGGTGGCGCGGTGCATGCGAGACACGCGGGGGAACACGCGGACTAGCGAGCAAGGGGCGCGGCCGTCGCGCTGTCCATCGGTGAGAGGCAGGAAGGAGAGAGAGGAGGAAGAAATGCAGTGCTGTGCCGTGCGCGTGGGCTGGGTCAGCGTGGGCTGGGAGCAGGCCTGAGGCCTGGGACAAAGAGAGAGAAGGAGAAACTGGGCCGGGAGAGGGAAAAGGAGGGGATACGGCCCAAGGGCGAAAATTTGGAATTTGAATTTTGAATATTTCTAGATTCGAGGAATTCAATTCGAATTTAAATTTAAATTCAAATAATTTTGAACAAACAGGACCCAAATAATATGGGAGAAAGGAAAGGTCAAAATTCGGGAGTTTGATTTAATTTGAACTTGAAGGAGTTGAATGTATTTGGAATAGGTTGATTCGAATTTCAAATAAATTCAAATGGAAATCGGTAACTAAAAATCAAATAAACAGAGAGAAAATCAAGCACTTGCACTCTCATATTTTAATATTTTTGAAAAGTTTCCAGTTGAGGTAAGTTTTAATTTAAGTGAGATTTTATCTTTTGAAGTAGGAGAGGAGTTGAAAAAGAGAAGAAAAAAAATTGTTAGGGTGTTTGTTAGAAAAATTTTGGGATTTCGAATTTTTTAAATTTTGACCAAAAATTCAGGTTGTGACATAACAGTTCTCTCTTTGAGTATTGACTTGTGACTGACTTCTATTTGTAGACATTTGAATATGTATTGAAATATTTCAGGGTTACCTGCCATACGCTATCTCGTTCTCAAGATTAGCTGCTCTTGATGTAAATTTAAATTAGGCTTACAGCCTGAACGGTACGGAGTATTGAATGTCTAATCATTATTTTTTGGATTTTTGGCAATTGATGCATTGCTGACACAGATTGTGATTTGCTTATCCTTACTTCGGCAGATATGAACTGTAGGCGGATCATTGCTTGCTTGAAGAATACTGGTTCCAGTATGATGCTGGTTGGTTTCAGGATCAAATCCAGGAAGTCCTCAACCTCTGGCAGGGAGCTCGAGAAGCTAAATTTGTGACTGAGGTGGAATGGTGGAAGTGCAGTTTCTGCAAACTTGCTTCAAATTGCTCAATGCATGCTTCCACACAAAGGTTTGGAGAATAAGACAGAAATTGCCTCAAGACTGAAGAGGATGAGGAATTGTAGTTAGGTGACATCCTTGGATAGCTTCACATATTCTTCCATTTCTTTGTATGCCCCTTGGATGAAGAAATGTAGTGCAATGTTATTTTATTGCGCATTGAGTTTCATAACTCAGATGTTATTGATTGGAGAAAGAACTGTGGTCTTGATGCACATATCCTAATGAATAAATCACTTGCTGAAATAAGTATGATTTTTTAACCTCTTTCTTTGTTTTGATCTGAGGTAGACAAATTGGGTTAACGGTTTACAAACATATATAGGAGCAAAAACTATGAAACTTTATATCGATGTTTGCCAAGGACTTTTCTGAAAATACAAAGAGATGGCTCCCATAACGGTATATAGTAAAACCTGCTCACATACAAACATTACATATTAAAGTGACAAAACGATGTTGTTTTACAGAAACAAGAAATGGAATCAACTGACAGGTACAGCATATCTACTAGAGCAACAATTTGGTGGTCACTGGAGAAACAATTTGAATCATTCACGCAGATGATTTTACCCTAAACTTTGTTCAAGATGAAATATATCTTCAGAGTCCGTTGCCCCTCTTGGTACGTGTCATATGAATCACTTGCTTCCACCATTGACCGCCAAGGCCTTTTGTTGTGGCTTCCCAATAGTGTCCTTCACCGCACTCTCCACCTTGGGAGGACCAGAATGTCTCCGCATGGGTGAGGCAGATCCCATTCCAGCTTGGAAGGACAGCCTCTTCTCGGCTGATCCAGCAGATCCTCCTTTCTCTTGTGTCTCAGCACCGTTGGTCACTCCAGAGGCCTGGAGCCGGGACTTGGCTCTTGCAGATTCTGTGGGAACCATGTAGCTTGGAAGAGATAGGGAGGTTGCAGCACATTCCTCATTGTCCCGCACTGTCGAGGTGGCTACACTGTGCCTTCTTGGTCTCTCGGACTGCACGCTGACCACACTCCTCGCGTCATCATCCACCTCTGAGAACCCATTCTTCGGTGTGATAGATTTCCTCCTTGTACCAGGGACTGGTGTCACTTTAGCAGAAGGCGTCGTCGAAGGTTCAAGCTTATGCTCTTCACAGATCCACGGTCAATGTTACTCTCCTTGTCAGTTCCATTGCGTCCCTACCAAGGCTTTGCTGCCATCCAGCGCTCCAGCCAGCTCCAGCCCCATTGTAGATTGTTTGGGTCAACAAACATTGCATTGGCGGACCTTGAAGTACTCTTCCACTGAAAAAATAAAATTGGAAAATAATATGAGAATATGTTGCAAAAGAGACAGAGTATATAGAGACTGGCATCTGGTCTTGGGAATGCCTACCTGGTGTGAAAATGCATACGCAAGCGCTCTTTCTCTTCTTATTGCTGCCTCTTGCCTGCTTGTTAGACTTGCCTCGATTTGCTCCTTCGATTGAGTGCTGTCATCCAAGTTCAGAACGTGTTTATTACTTTACTCTTGACAATAATTAGGTTGTCTGAAGGCTTAAAATTAAGGAGAAAAAAGTATTACTGAAAGTCGTTGAAATTTGTTGAACAACACCAGCACATGAAATATGTTTTTTTAGATGGTATACATACCCTGAAATTCTCCAACTCCTGCTTCAGTAGGAGCTGCCGCTGGAGGGCCTGGTTTTCCTCAGACATCTTCGCCCTCCTAGAACGTATTTGTGCTTGAACCCGTGATTGTGTCTGCATACAGTGCAGAGTGCTTGCAGATTGACGCTTAACTGAATTACCCTCAACCAATGACTTCAATCGAACAAGGCCCTGCAGAGCTGTTAGTGCCCTCCTTGCCTGCATATAACAGTTGTAAACACACTCAGTATGTTGATAGCAAAAGTAAAATTCGTTTAAATTTTTTCACTATCAAAAAAGGTCAATTTTTCACTAAATCATATATTTCTTAAGGAGCATATACGCTCCTACAAAATGGTGTTCCTGGATCGCTATCTCGAGGATACATCAGTAACATAACTGACAGGCAACCTATCTCAGAAAAATGATTGAAAAGAGAAAAGAAAGCAAGTGATGTAAGGTGGCTGC
>BCLF01000179.1:187158-204369 GCA_001602275.1 Zoysia japonica | reverse complement strand
AATAATCCAAAGTAAGGAGATGAATTAAGCCAGACATTAGTCAGTTCCCCAAAGGTGCAACTAAAGTAAGAAAATACTTCTTTGGACTTTTTCTAAACACATTTTGCCATACGAAATGATGAAATAAATAAAGAAATCCTAAATAGCTACAATAGAGGTAGTATGACTCTAGTCTAGATTCACAGCAACTGACCAACTACCACCTGCAAGATTGGCAAGCTGCCGACACCTAAAAGTTATAATAAAATTGTCAGGAAATCTCCATCAACAGACATTTGCTTGCTATGTCCATCATATTGACGTAGAACAATTTTTTTTTAAAAAAAAATAACTGTCCGCCCACCCACAAAATCACAAAGATCAAATCAGCGATGCAGCCAGCAGAAACAAACACTTCCTTAGCAAACCATCTACGCAAACCAACTTCTAGCTACCAGAACAAGCTCAAAATCTAAACATGTCATGAAAAGCAAGCACGCACGTTTCGAAATGGCATCAAACAGCTGAATTGAAAACCGATTTCACGTTAGTACCAGGTACCCTCGGAAGGCGGTCTGGATCTTGACCGCAGCGAATTCCTCCTTGACAAGCCAGGAGGCAATACCGAACGCCTGTGCCGACGAAACTGTGGCAGCCTCTACAGTAACATGCTTGCTCTGCTCCTCGGCTTCAGGGACGACCCTAACCTCCTCCTCCTCCTCCTCGGCCTGGCGAAGAGCTGGTTGAGCAGCAGGAGGGGGCAGCACCGAGACATTGTGATGTGTACGTGGTTCCTGATCTTCTGTCAGGTCGTGATAACTTTTGATTTGGCAGAGATGCGACACACAATCGATCAGGCCTCAAATCAACACGATTCGAACCCCGCAATCGCAGCACCACTTTTTCTCTGGTTGATAACTGTACGCACACGATTGACTTCATCAAAAAGGCTAATCTCTGCCTGCGAATCGAAGAACACAAAGAAGAATACAACTCACTTGTAAAATCTGGATTGAATCACGAAGTTAGATAACCAACAAGCCGTCAAACGGCGAAATTATTTGGAAACAGGAGAATGCTAATCAAAACATATCTCTAACGATGGCAGCTACTAAATTTATAGAAGCGGCTACTGAATTTATAGAGTTTAGGTCGACTTTAGAGGCAAACCCTAATACTAACGGGTCTAGAAAAGATACAAGGCCCAAAGGTCAAAAAATAGTGTTGCAGCACCCGACAAGTTTTTAGACGTCCTCTTGTTTTAACATTCCCGCTAATTCCAGTCGAATTTGGATATAAGACCGATGCCGTTCAAAAGGTTATCTTCTTAAATTTTCAACCATATCTAGAGCGTTCAAAACGGCTCCCGTATGCGACTTGGGTGTCCGGTTTAGTGTGAACTACTCACTGAAACTCGAAGACAACTCGATTCTGAATTGGATTGAATCTCCTACAGAGTTCAACGTCTTGCTGGTCCAGAGCATCTTCAAGTCCTTTTTCATGCTTTCCTTTAATTCTCTCCAAGGTTTTTAATCAAGATAAAATGATTAAGTAGCAATTTATTTTTAAACGAAGAAAAACATGTGTTTAAGAACGAGCTCGCCTCAAAATTCAATTGTCGTACACGAGCTCTTGTGATTGGACTATCTATGATAGATGGATGAGTATCGTGAATATGCAATGATGGAACGTACTCATCACATCGATTTCGAGAGAGGCGGATGGGGTCAGATCTAGTGGGGTCGGATTGCTTGCCGCCGACTTCCTCCTCAGTCTCTGCTTAATTCAAGGGAGAAAGTTTAGCTTGTGATCAGAACTTGGTTAGAACTAGTGTAACAAAAAAGAAATGCTAGAGAAGAAAGGTGATGCTTTGATCACAGATCTGTGAAATGACTCGACAGGGAAGGTTCAAGAGGCAAATGCCATCCTACCAAAATTCAACCTTTTGTTTGACACAAACGAGACAACTCAATCGAAGCTCGGATCAAAATTCATGAGTCCAGAAATCCTGAACTCCTGAAATTTTCACAGACAAGCGTCAGCGAAAAAGTCGCCATTTTTAGCAATTCTTCACAATTTGGTAGGGAACCCAAATACTTATCGAATCCTAACGCGAACCGCACCACAAAATCCAAGCGAAACCCGTGATAAAAAAAAAAAGAAATTCGGGAGAAGCATTATTACCTCCTCCTTCTTCTCCTTGGATTCAGGACTGAACACCTTCTTGACCGCGCCGAACCACTTGCCCTTCTTCCCCATGGCTCCTCAGCGAGAACCAGCAATCGCTCGCTCCGGAGAGGACCGAGCCGCCAGAATCTATCGATATCCACCACCACCGGACCCAGACCCAGACACAAGACGCGACGAGGTGACCGGCGCACGCACCCACGCACGCACAGAGAGAACGCAACGGTACAGGAAGAAATCGCCGAATCTTTCTGCGAAAGCGACGCGGGCGTGCGCGGGCGGGCGGGCGGGCACCGAGAATGTGTCTGTCAGCGGCGTGCGAGCTTCAGCTGATGAGTTACTGCAGGATTAGGATCTTCCCCGGCGAGCAGGAGACGCCAACGGTTGTTGGCTGGAGGAGCTAGGAGTAGGACCCTGGCATGTCGAGGTGAAGTGGTGCTTTGGAGGCAGCTGGTAAGCAGGCATAGTATCGGAATCTTCAGTAATCAGGTCTCTTTGGATCCACAGATTTTTTTTCTCAAAATCTTAGTATGATTTTTCTGTGAAATTCATGTATAATTTGGCACTGTGGTTTGCCTTGATATATTTGAAGTACCATTAAACCTCAAAACTTGGATGGTATTGCAAATCTAAAAGAATATTGAAAGCTTGTTAATTCGTAGTGCTACGATGGTCAATCAGGAAAGGGAAGTGATGCCGTAAACTGCATTACTGCAGAAGGATACTGTAGCGTGAGTGCTACAGTAGCCACGGCCGGGAACACTTGCGGATCCGTGCAGCTACGGTGGAATCGTTACTACTTGACGCGAATTTACTGTTTACTTGTTACTGTATCGTCGAATCAAATCCATCATTTTTTATCTAATGGTTAAAAAGCTATCAAATTCTCTGGTACGGTGCACCTCTGCATTTTGACTCTAGGATTTGGGCCCCGTATGAATCCCACCAGATTTTGATAATCTGAATAAAAATAATCTTACAGATATTTAAACAGATGAGTTTTTAAAGAATTATAAAATCTAATAAAATTTTATAGGTTTAAATATTATTTAAAATTCTATACTATAATACACATCAATATATCTAAAATAATAAAATCTCGTAATCCAAATAGTCAAGATTTTGAATTTATAGAATCCAAATTCAAAAATTCAAAAATTCAAATAAAATCTCGTAAACCAAACAAGTGGGATTCTGAATTCTTATAATCCAGATTCTAAAATCCAAATATACATAATCCGGATTCTTAAGATTCAAACGCTACCTTGGTTCCTCTTCTATCCGAAGCCTGATGTCACCCGCATCGTGCGGGTTTCCTTACTGTGCGCGCTGGTCACTGTCGGGTAGTCTTCAGGTCTACATGTCAACCACCACGCAGTGACGTGCAGTACGGTAAAGGATCCGATTCCTTCCTCATCGGAACCGACCTGCATCGTATGGCCGTTGCACCACATGGTCCATTTCATGGTCATTGATGAGACTATAACTAGCAGATATGCATATATTTTTTCTGTACTTGCCTAGGTGGCCAAAAATGATTTGGTGGTTCGATCTCAACAGCATGCAGACTCATCGATCACAAAGGGTCTGTGCCAGCCGATCTTCACTGATTATTTCCTCATTATTGTTATGCAACAAATTCTCTTGGTACTACTACACACCAACCGGATCAAACACCAGTTTTTTTTCCATTTAGTTTCTGCATGCTTCTCAACTGCCGTTTCACATGGTTCCCTCTAGTTCAGGTTGTTTTTTAGGTGCCGTTTGGATTCGTGGAGTAGAAAGATGGGATAGGGAAATGAAAAGAAAGGTGAAAAATTTGGACCTTTGATTCTCTCGTCTGATTAAATCGTAACCATCTATTTATTTCATATTCTCAATTTTAGCTTATTTCCTACTGTCCAAATGCCACCTTAAGAAAAAGGAAAGGTATATTTCTCTTCCTCTCTCCATGGGAATATGAGAGCCTGGAGTTCTTCGTAATTTTTTTCCATATTTTTTCTGAACCTGATTTTCCCCATATTTTAATCTGACAGACAAGAGTACGGGTCAAACCGCTGGCTGCGAACACGGTAAAACAAGGCACCGATGAATAGCATTGCCATCGGCTGCGAGTCTCCTTCATAGTGCTCCCCGCCACACGTTTAGTTTAAACTAAAACCGTCACGAGTTGCAAAGCGCCGCTCGTGGTTCCTCGCCAGTTCACGGTTGTTAATTAAGCAAATCACATATCGATCTTTTAGAACCTGCCAATCGTTGGGTTTCGGTAGAACTCAGTCAACATGTTATGCCATTTGATCGGTCTTATATATCATTCACACAAAATCACTGAAGCTACAACGATAAGAGTTTCAAATTGTCAATTATTTTATTAATCAGTGGCACAGTGTTTGAACAAATTAAACTTTGAACGGGACTGATGCTAGCTGACCGTTTCATGAGCTGCTGCTTTGTAGGAGTACTAAGTAATGGAAGGTAAGATGCCGTTTTCAACTTTGCGAAAAGATGACGACGATGATCAAGTGGTTGCTTGTGTTCAGGGCTTAATTTTATCGACTGCTTTTAACTTGGCCCCACGCCTTTATCGATTGCTTCTTTGGACAGTTATCTTTCTCCTCGGTGACGAAAGGCACAGACTAATAGAGTCATCGGAGTACCTTCTTCAATCCTAAATGTACTATGGTCTCCGGCTCAAGATTTTCTTTTTTTTTTTTTGGCAACTACTCCATTAGATATGACAAGCTCTGTTTAGACAAATCTCATTTGGCTGTCCTGTCCTGAGGACTTCGTGTAGGCACGGGATGACGGCCCAGCCGCCCAGGCGTGAACCAAACAGGTCCAACGGCTATGTGTACTGAGCAGTAGTGGCCCAGTAAGTTGAGCCCACGGTAATTTGCAGCACGTTGGAAGACGCGGCTGCTCGTCCTCGTCGGCGTCGACGTGGGGTGAATTGTTTCTGAAATTAGAGCTGAAACTATGTGTATTGTTCCTGAATTCGAACTATTCGTGTGAGTTGAAACTAGAGCTCCTGAAACTGCTGAAACTATGTGTATTGTTCGTGTGCCTGCTACTAGTACTTCTTTTGTTCACTGTTTTCTACATATTTTGTTGCTCTTTTTTCGGTTGAAACAAGGCTCATGCTGCTCTCATTCAAAATGCAATTCGTAATGACTGGAGCTGGGCATTGTAACGTCATGACAGAAATAATAAATTTTGAAGGTGCCTAGGTATTAATTTTTAGAGGAAAATTCAACTATATATTGAAATAAAAAGATGATAAGCAGGCTTAAAAAAAGATGACAAGCATGGAACTTGAGGCGTGTTCAATATTTTTGGCACTGTTACCATCTACAATCAAGTACATATAGTCATTAGAAATTCAGTATGCTGAAAATTAAAGTAAGGGAAAAATGGGAATTTCAACCCTATATAACACCGTTACCAGTAAAAATGGACAGAAGGGCACGGAAGGAAGAACGAGTTTCATTCGATCTTTATAAGAATTTCAAAACGAAAAGGGTCATAAAGAGAAGATTTTTTTTTTGTTTTGCTCTTATAAGGAATGTAACGTGCTAGCTCATCGATCACAAGTGTCTCTATTCCTCTGCCACGCAAATCTTTACTAATTAAATCATCATTATTGCTATGCAACAAATTCTCTTGTTACCATACACCAACCAGTTCAAACACCAGTTTCTTTCCATTTATTAGTAGTTTCTGCATGCTTATCAATTGCTAGATCACATGGTTCCCTTCCCTTCAGGCTTCTACTCAAGGAAAAGAAAAGGCCTCTCTCTCTCTCTCTCTCTCTCTCTCTCTCCATCCATCCATTGGAGCCTGGAGTTCAATACTCGTAGAACTTTTTGCATATTAATCTGACAGACAAGAGTACGGGTCAAACCGCTGGCTGCAATCACGGTCACACAAGACAAAGCTGCGATTATCCTTCATGGTGCTCCCCGCCAGCCGTTTAGTAGTTAACTACTGTAAAAGTGTAAAGCCGTCGCAAGTTGCAAAGCGCCGCTTGTGGTTCCTAGCCAGTTCACGGTTTTTTTTTAAAAAAAAAAATTAAACCCAACACCGATCGATGATCAATCAACTCTGGCACCACGTTTTTGAACAAACTAAACTTTGAACCTGACTGTTAGATTGTAAACGTGTCACGGCCCATCGGCCTGCCGTATCTGGCTCCCCATCGTGCCTATATGTATACAACACCTGCTCCTGAATAATCATCGCGTATTTCACAAACCCGACTACGTTTTCATGGTATCACAAGCGGTTCGCTCCCCATGGCCACGCTTCCGCAAACCCTAGCCGCCGCTGATTCATCGCCAGCCCCTGCCAATCCCAAGGCCGCCGCTGATTCGCCGCCGGCCCTCGCCAAATCCCTAGGCCACCGCTGTCCTCCTGATGCCGGCCCTTTTCCTCGATTCCTGTCGCCGATTTCTCGCCAGGAGCCCTCGTCCCATCGCCGTCCTTCACGGACGCCAGAACCACCCGTGCGATCTCTTCGCTCGCCTGATCGTCACGGCTATGGCATCCAACGACGAGGCGGCAGCCTCCGAAGCCGCGACCAAGCGCCTTGATGAGGCGCTCACCGCCAAAGAGGCTGCCAACGCCACCCTGCACAAGCAGGCGATCGCCGTCCTCAACATCAAGATCCTAGTGTCCGTGACTTTGGAGAAACCGGCTAACAACTATGGCCGTTGGCGCAACCTCTTCCTCACCGTCCTCGGCAAGTACAACCCCAAGGACCACGTCCTCTCCAACGACGCCTACCCTGGCCGGCTGACTTGGTCGACCAAGGACTGCTGCGTACTCACTTGGATCTACGGTACCGTGTCAAACGAATCTACGGCACCGTGTCAAACGATCTGCAGCGATCGTTGATGAACCCCAGTGCTCGTGCGGCTTGGCTATACCTCGAGGACAAATTCCTAGGGCAGCAGGAATCTCTTGCTCTACTGTTGGAGGCCGAGTTCCGCACCTTCAAGCAGGGTGATCTCTCCATCACCGACTACTGTCACCGTCTCGAGACGATGGCCGCGTCTCTTGCCGAGCTGGGCGATCCAATCGCCGATCGGCAACTCGTCCTCACCCTCTTCCATGGCCTCAATGGAAAATTTCGGCACATGGTGTCGAACGTGAAGATGCAGCGGCCGTCCCCCCCCCCCCCCCCCNNCCCCCCCCCCCCCCGTTCGACGGGGCACGCATGCTGTTGCTCCTTGAGGAGATTGATCTCAACGACATCACCGATGATGGCTCTCGTGCTGCACCATCGGCATTCCTTGCGGCTTGCCGTCACCCGCATCCGCCGGCCCCGGTTTCTACCGGCTTCAGCACATCTTCCAAATCACGTAACCAACAACGTTCTGGTCCACGTTCTGGTGGCCCCCATGGTGCAGCTCCCAGTCATGGTGCTGGCAACTCCGGCAACCCCTGGTCCGGGACAGTGCAACTATGGCCTCACGGCTATGGTAGGCTTCCCTGCCCTGTGCTGCACCCTCTGACGATGCCGTACAACACGCCCTCTTCTCAGCCGGCGTTTCACATGGTGCCTCACCAGGGACCCTACTACCTCGGGTCTCTCGACCCGGCCCCTCCCCCTGGTTTTGGCTACGGGAAGGGGCGCCCCCACCTGTCCCATTGTTGGCGTCTCCGACTCCACCACCACCGTTGACACCTTGGTCTCCCATGTCTGGTGGCCCTTGGGAATAGGCGTCGCTCATCAACAACTTCAACACGATGTCTCTGATGCCACCCCCCCCCCCCCAGCTTCAACGAGTGGTATGCGAATTCTGGTGCCAGTTCCCATATGACCGCCCACCCTGGTATTCTCTCTTCCTCTCACCCTCCCTCCGTATCTGATCCTTCATCCATTATAGTCCGTAATGGCGCCTCACTGCCCATTACTTCCATTGGGTCACTCTCTCTTCCTGCACCGCATCGTCCTTTTGTTCTTAATAATGTTTTAGTTTCCCCTAGCATTATCAAGAACTTAATTTCCGTTCGCCGATTCACCACTGACAACAACTGTTCTATCGAGTTTGACCCATTTGACCTTTCTGTGAAGGATCTTCAATCACGGAGTGTGATCGCCAGGTGCAATAAGCACGGGTGACCTCTACCCGTTCTTTCCATCCACCGGCGACGCACCTGCTCTCACCGCTACTGCCTCCACCACCACCCTGTGGCATCGTCGTCTCGGTCACATTAGCTCCGATGCTATGTCCACGCTTATTCGTTCCTATGCTATCCCATGTAATAAACCCAAACATGATCACATTTGTCATGCGTTCTAGTTGGGTCGTCATGTTCATCTTCCCTTTGGGACATCCACCTCTAGAGCCGTCAATAAATTTGATTTAATACACTGTGACCTCTGGACATCCCCCATTGCCAGTGTGTCAGGTTACAAATATTATCTCATTATTATTGATGATTGCTCTTACTATATTTGGACATTTCCGCTTCGCCTCAAATCCGAGATATTTGCCACCATATCTCAATTTTTTTCCTATGTGCGCATGTAGTTTGGCACCACTGTCAAGGCAGTCCAGCGTGACAACGACTGTGAGTTTGATCACTCTTCGGCCCGTATGTTCTTCCTCTCCCAAGGCACTATTCTCCGTATGTCATGTCCCTATACTTCCCAGCAGAACAGCAAGGCTGAGCGCGCTCTTCGTATCATTAACAATATTGTGCGCTCGCTCTTGTTTCAGGCTAGCCTTCCTCCCACTTATTGGGCTGACTCCTTCCATACAGCCACTTATCTCCTTAATCGTCACCCCATTAAGACCCTAGGCGGCCTCACACCGTTCTTTGCTCTTCATGGCACTCATCCTTCATACACTCATCTTCGTGTTTTTGGATGCGCCTGTTATCCTAACTTGTCTTCCACATCTCCCCACAAATTGTCATCTCATTTCACCTCATCCGATGACAAGGGCTACCGATGTCTCGACCTCCGTTCCAACAGGATCATCATATCTCGTCACATGATTTTTGATGAGTCCTTGTTTCCCTTCTCTGAGATGTCCACCTCACCCTCGGATCCTACCACCTTGGATTTCTTGAACGATGATGACACTACTACTCTGCCCATCGGGCCCAGTTCTGTGGTTGCAGGTAACCTTCCCAGCGCGCCCCTGTCCTCTGCGCCTGATGTTGCACCGGCACCTGCGGCGTCCTCACCCATGCCCGGCGCGTCCTCTGGCCTTGACGGCGCCCCTGGCTCCCCCGCACCCAGCTCTGCTGCCCATGCAGACACGTCATCTCAGGTCGTTGCCAGTAGTGCTGGCCGCACCGTCAACGTTCCTGCGTCCGGCTCTGCTGCCTCTGCGGGCATCGTGTCTCAGGATGCTGCCAGTAGAGCCGGGGAAGGCCGCACTACCGCTACCCACCCTCATCCTGTAGTGCCTGTGGTCAATAACCATGGCATGCAGACACGAAGCAAGTCCGGCTTCGTCCAGCCGGTGGATCGACTCAATCTGCATGTACGACCCTCTCTCCCGTGCTGAAGACCGTTTGCTCCGCCTTCGCCGATCCCAATTGGCGGGCGGCAATGCAGGCCGAGCTCGACGCCCTACTGGCCAACGACACTTGGACCTTGGCTCCCCGTCCGTCAAGTGTCAACATCGTCACCGGTAAATGGGTCTATCGTCACAAGTTTTTGTCTGATGGCTCTCTTGATCGCTATAAGGCCAAGTGGGTTCTTCAAGGCTTCACTCAGCGACCCGAGATTGATTATGAAGAGACATTCAGTCCAGTTGTCAAGCCAGCTACAATACAGGTTGTTCTCACGTTAGCTCTGTCCTGTTCTTGGCCGCTTCATCATATGGATATCAAGAATGCTTTTCTCCATGGGACATTGACCGAGACAATATATTGTGAGCGGCCTTCTGGATTTGTTGCTCCTCCCGGCCCAATCATGTTTGCAAGTTGAACAAGTTATTATATGGATTGAAGCAGGCTCCTCGCGCGTGACACAGCCTCTTTGCTGGTCACGTTACCTCAGTTTTGTTGAGGCCAAGGTTGACACCTCTCTTTTCATATATCGTCGCGGTGCTGACACAGCCTTCCTACTTCTCTATGTGGATGATATTGTTCTCACTGCATCGTCACAGAGTTCTCCAGCAGATCATTGCAGCACTTCAGCGGGAATTCTCTATGACTGATATGGGTCCTCTTCATCATTTTCTGGGCATCTCAGTTGATCGTCGAGCTGATGGTTTATTTCTCTCGCAGCAGCAGTATATACTGGACATTCTAGACCGCGCTGGTATGAGTGACTGCAAGCCTTGCAGTACTCCGGTTGACACTCACGCCAAGCTGTCTGCCCATGGTGCTCCGGTTGCTAATCCGACGCATTATCGCAGTATTGCCGGCGCATTTCAGTACCTCACCTTCACACGTCCGGACGTCCAGATATTGCCTATGCTATCCAGAAGGTATGTCTTCGTATGCATGACCCGAGAGAGCCTCACCTCATCGCTCTAAAGTGCATTCTGTGCTATATCCATGGTACTTTGGAGCTTGGACTTCATCTCTACCACACCTCGCATGTTGATCTCACTGTGTATTTTGATGCTGATTGGGCTGGCTGTCCCGATACTCGCCGTTCCACCTCTGGTTACGGCATCTTTCTGGGAGACAACCTGATTTCTTGGTCTTTGAAGCGTTAGGCTACTGTCTCCAGATCTAGTGCAGAGGCTGAGTACCGCGCTGTTGCCAATGGAGTCGCCGAGGCGTGCTGGTTGCGCCAACTTCTCCACGAGCTTCATTGTCCTCTCAGGCGAGCCACGATTGTGTACTGTGACAATATCAGTGCCATTTATCTATCCACCAACCCCATTCAGCATCAGCGGACCAAGCATGTGGAGATTGATCTACACTTTGTACGCGACCGCGTCGCCCTTGGCGAAGTTCGTGTACTACATGTCTCCGTGATATCACAGTATGTCGACATCTTCACCAAGGGGCTTCTCACATCGGTCTTTATGGAGTTTAGTCCAGTCTTAATGTTCGCGGTGCTCCCAGTTTCGACTGCGGGGGAGTGTTAGATTGTAAATGTGTCACAGCCCGTGGGCCTGCCGCATCCGGCTCCCCATCGTGCCAATATGTACACAACACTTGCTCCTAAATAATCATCGCGTATTTCACAAACCCTACTACGCTTTCACTGACTGATGCTAGCTGATCACTTTATAAGCTGCTGCTGCTGCTAGTAGTAGTAGTAATACTAGAAGGTAAGATGCCGTTTTTAACTTTGCGGAAAAGATGATAATGATGATGAAGTGGTTGGTTGTTTTTAAGGGAAAAGGTGACTTTAATCTGGCTGGCCCCGCGGTTTTATCGATCACCTCTTTCGATAGGTATCTTTCTCCTCGGTGACGAAAGGCACAGACTAATAGAGTCATTGGAGTACCTTCTTCAATCCTAAATGTACTATACCTAGATTAAACACGGTGGGGCGGCAGAGCTGGTCACTGGACCGGTCACGAGCGATGCACGGGCTGGTACCTGACCGTGCCTCGGCGTTTCGAGGCAGCACGTGCGACGCACATCCTGTGCAACGAGTAAGCAATGGACGCGTCCATGGCCAGGCCGGCTCCTCGTGACCGTGTCCGGCCGGCTCCATTCTTTCTTTGGAAATAATTCGTTGCAAACAATGCTCTATTTGGCCAATCTGTAATTTCGCTGTCCTGGCCCTGGGGATTTCGGGTGGGCATGGAACGGCCGAATGGGACCGGGGCGTGAACCAAACAGGATCCAACGGCTACATGTACTGGGCCAGGCCGTGGCCCGGTAACTTGAGGCCGTATAAATATGTAATCTGTCACCGGGCCCGCTGGACAAACGCAAGGAAACGAGAAGTGGGCCGAACACACGTGCGTATGGGAAAGGAAGCCCACGGAGGAACGGGGACGGTAACGGAAGAGGCGGCGGAGCAGATTAGCTAGTTGCTTGACCAGAGTGTAGTACAAATCTGGGCATACCTTTATTAGTAACCTCTTGGCAACGATCAAGTTCTTATCAGTTTAATATTGTATGTACTCTCTCTATTTTTAAATTGATATCGCTGTTGACTTTTAATTTTAATTTTACCCATTTATCTTATTTAAAAAATTATAAATATTATATATTTTATTATAGTTTGATTTATTATTAAAGTTATTTGAATCATAACTTAAAATTTCACACATTTAAACTAATTTTTTAAATAAAACGAATGATTAAACTTAAAGATAAAAGTTAACAGCGACAACAATTAAAGAACCAAGTATCTTATATTTGGGCCACCGGCTCATAGTCATAAGTAAGCAATGCTCAGCTCAAGTCAGTGCCGCTTCTTCCAAAGCTGAAATGGGAAGGGTTATAGATTGTAGCTAAGCTGAAACGACAGTTCAGTTCATGGGTTTCAGTGACAAAAAATACAGGTACTGCCGACACAGCAGCTCTAGATTCACTCTTCGCAGCAGAGGCAGCCCTTAAAACTGATGGATCCTACGACATCATGGTTTACATTTCAATCTTAAACGGAGTTCATCCGACGACATCATGGTTTACACTCCAATCCGTTCCATATTTCCAGTCACACAATTTTCCTGATCAGCCATAGCTATTATTCATCAACCAACTTTTTTTTTTCAAAGACACACGATTTCTCTCAATACGAAACTCTGATGGAACTGCACGGTTCTCATGAACAAATTCCAAAACGAGAGAGAAAACGCAGACAGAAATAGTAACTGCTAGCTAGAAACCCACACTTCTTCATTTCGCGGCCATTCATCTCGTCTCCCCCCAAGTTTCTACACACGGTATTATTGCAACCCACCGTGGGAATTCGCGAGACAACATCGTCTCACAACGAAGGGATCGATCATCAAGTTAAAGAATCACAAAGAAAAAAAAATCAGAATAAATACTACTATTGCTTGGGGGGGGGGGGGGGGGGGGACATTTCTCTCCCGCGGGTAATCCATGCGTGGCCCCAGATCTAAAAACCAAAAGAACAAAAAATGAGAGAGAAAGAGAGAGAAAGTGAGAGAAAGGGAAATGACTTCCTTTCCTTTGTTACCGCCACATTTACAGCAACAACTCCGCGCCGTTTCCTTCTTTTTTTTTCAGGTTCTGCAGCTGCACGCTTTCTCTCTCTACCTTCTATTGTGAGGTTTTGGAGCGGCGGTTTGGAGAGGGACGTAGTTGGGCACGCTGTACTGCCACACCATGATTTGGGAGCAGTCTGAGGGGATTCCCTTCAGCTTGGTTCTGTCTTCCAATACCACTTCTTGCACAAACTTGATCGAGTCCTGTAATCGCATCAAGAAAAAATCGTTGTTTTAGACTCACGAGTAGAAAACCTTGATGACCATTCTACTGTGTTAAAAAATAATCATCAGTCCTAATAACTGTGTTGTACACTATAACTTTTGGTGACTTGATGGAAAACTACGTGGATGGAATACATAAAATTTATCCAGAATGAATCTTAATCCTGTTCATGTGGCCATGCTTGACTTGAAAATGATTGGATCAGGCTCATTGACACTGTAGCCAGCTGTCTTGCAACCACTTGCCTAGAAAACTGATGACTTACTATTCAAAGACTTAACAAAAGAAAAATGCATAGAGTACACAAGGGTTTGGATCTCGAGTAACCTTTAAACTTCACTGGGTTCTAACAGGTCCTCAACTCAGAATCAGGTTTGAAAACAACAATAGATGGGCAGCTTGAAACTATTGTAATCTCAGATTAAGTCCTTTCGTTAGTCAAATGTTCTTCTAGCTCCAAAAGTTTTGTAAGCATTCCACAATGGTGATGCCATTACTAAAATGCAGCATCAACTTTTACCAGCAAGATGCGGCACACCAATTATAGATCACAGTGTTTAGAATAATGACAAACAAACAAGTTAATTCAGAAAAGGCAGTGAGCGTTATATTTGCGTCTCATCAGAGTGGACTAACCTGTGAAGTATCTGGTAATGATGTTGGTCGTCCCCACCGCTCAGGATCCCACAAAATGGAACTGTTGAATCCGAACCCTGAGACATCAATCGTGTGAGCTCGTGTACCAGCAGCACCAGCAGGATTCAGGTCAGCTTCTGTGTTATATGTCACTGCACGGGTGGTCCCATCGTTGAAGTTCCGAGAGAACCAACCAACGACCTTTGAGGCACTGCATAGCGGACCCTCCACTACCACTTTCTTTTCGCCTGCTGACATTGTCGCCACAGGCCATGTGCCAAATGCCCTGCGTAATTGAAATGTTAGAAAGAAGCAACCAAAATGCAATTAAGCACTAAGCAATATGCACCAGCTAACATATTAATGCAAGAGTTATTAGTTGTGCCTGTATTCATTTCATCCTGATTGGTTGGTAGAATTTAGGATATATTAGCAAACAATGACTAAAAATTTAGGTTCCATCAACACTTTGCATACACTACATTAATTTGGAAAACAGAGGCTTCTCCCACAAGTAGGATTCATTGGAGGACATGAGGCCATAGCTCGCATCAAGTGTAGGAAGATTCCCAGGAACACCATATATGTAAGACTGACTGAACCCTCCACTTGCGCATTCCAAAGTTTGACCCTCCAGTTGTGCATTTCAAAGTTTGAAACGCCTCGACAAATCCAAATTAAATTAACTATAGGCAGATGCAATCGTTGACAAGAAAGGAACTTTAATGACCACATGCGTTTACAATATGCAGTCATCACACATTACTAGCCTCCTCGTAATAATAGAAAATCAACTTGGACATGTGAACGTCTTTAGACACTTTAGGCAAACTATACCCAGATTGTCCTTGTAACACGTGCTAAGTGGCTACAAAAATACCTGATAACTCCAAATTAACACGTATAAAGAAACATTTGCCACTGTTTTTGAAACTACTACCCACAAGTTCACTGCGAGTAGTGTCATTCTACTGTGCAGTTGCATCCTTTGTTTCTGGCAGTAACTGGTAAACTCTTGGACAGGCAAGTCACGCCATATGTGCTACAAGGCACGAGAGATGGAGTGTGATGCGTCTGCTGGCAAGGCCACAAAAGAATGATGGGCCAAGAGAGAAGACAAGCACACATCTCGAGAAGTGGGGGGTAAAAGAAAGCAAGAAAAACAGTGTGTTTTTGTGCCGAGATGCAGCTTCACCTTGCTTGCGGAAAAGAAGGCTGCTTTTATCCCATCATGTTCCCTTCATCAAAAGATTGATCTTCCTGGGAACATTACCACTATGCTCACATGGCATGACCAGAATCAACAGTACCTCAGTACCCATCAATGTTGGAATGCTACTCTCGGAAAAGTGAACACTAAGGGGAAGTTAAATGTTTCAGGGTTTGTGTGTTCTAGTTGAAAGGAAAAGGTTCGGAACAGTTGGCTGGGCAAGACTGCTTTATATCCATTAGCATCTTACTATGTTCTGATAGCTCCCTCTCTTGCTCATGTTATTTGTGACGATTAAATATTCAAAAAAAAAGAGAGCGCGACAAGATGTTACTAGTTGATAATCTGATCAAGAAACCAATGTCCAGGATCAATAAGTGAAGACGAAAAATTTAGGCCTCTTTTGGAACGTAAGATTATCACAGAAATTTCATAGGAATTAGTTCAATTTCACAGAAAAAATGCAGGAAACAGAAAAATTTCCTTTGTTTCAAAGGAGGCTTTATATTTTTGTTCGCTCTGAAATGTTCAAAACATCAATTCCCCATGAAGGACAACCTGTGGACAGCTGGTGGCGTCCATGGTAATCGAGTTGCTTACCCGCATTCATATAGCCAAATTGGAGAGTACCAGCATTCAGATAATCAATTCAAGTATGCTACTAATATATCTTCATTTACTATGGATCTGATTAGGTGCCACCGACACTGTTGTGGAGCCCTTTTGTCATCGACCCAACAGCTAGTGTCACGTCACCACTGCTTATAGTATTATTAATAACACGTACTGCTAATTTTTTAAAGGTCGCTTTGGAGAAGAGAGGCTTGAATCTTAAATTAAACTAATTGGAGTAGTTGTCATGAACACATCTGTTCGTTGGGGCAAGCAAAAGAAAAAGATTACAGTAAAACTTTCAAAAGAAGCATTGTTTGTTGGGGCGAAAGGGACAGAAAAAGGAGATACTAAGTTGGACCCAATAATTGACTCCTTGCATCAGAGGATTGGAGAACGAGTTGAAGAACTGCGAGCATCTCCAAATTCCATGACAACGGAATACAAGAAAACGTTGCCCCCACCCTTATTCCCACCACTAAACGACAGCTCGTGCCATCTAATTATTCTTCCACCAAACTATACGGCGTCTAAATATTTGTTAATCCATGAGTAAAATATTGTTCAATTAAAGATGTGGGGTGATTAGTTATGAGCAACCCTAGTCGGTGGGTTCTAAAAAATCGGTAATTTAAGGCCGGAACTTGAAATTTATGGTTTAGATTTGAGCAGTTCGGCGGAAGAACAGAGGAATGTACGAAAGAAACGGATGCCAATTTGGTTCAGATTGAAAGAGGAAACGCCTAAAAAGCTCCAATCTTTGAGCATATACTAAATCGATAAGCAAAAGGAAGCAATCAAGAAGTTTGCTTGGAAATTGAGACATTCAATCTAACTGTCAACTTCCTAAAATAATGATACTCGGATAAGATGAAGAACCAAGCAATGCGAAAGCAACGAACTTGATGAGGCAGAGAGGGATGATGGAGAGCTGGGAACTCACTCGATCTGCCGGATCTGGTCGAAGAAGCGCGTGTCGTAGACGCCCGCAGCGTCGGCGAAGTGCACGACGCCGGCGAGTCGGTGCTTCTCGACGTGCGCGAGCGCGGCGTTCCGCTGCGCGTGCGCCTCGGCGTCGGCGGTGGTGAAGTTCTCCTCTGGCTTGAACGCGAGGTGCCTGTACATGACGCCCGTGCCGCGCAGCACCTCGGCGGTGGCGGGCGCGTCGGCCGCCGGCTCCACCACCACCCACACGACGGGCGGGCGCACGAGCCGCAGCGTGTGCGCCAGCCGCATCAGCTCGGCGC
>BCLF01000179.1:175874-186898 GCA_001602275.1 Zoysia japonica | reverse complement strand
CCGCCCACCGGCGGCGCCGGCACCATGTTGAGCCGCGTGTCGACGGCGACGCGCGAGGCGGCGAGCGCGTCCGCCGCCTGGTGCGGCCCCGGCTGCGTCGTCCCCGCCTTCCAGGACGCCGACGACGACGGCGCGAACCCGGTGAAGAATCCCATGACGAAGCAGAGCGAGAAGTGGAGCAGCGCCTTCTTCCACAAGTGCCCGCCCCGCCGCTGCTTCGCGCGGTCCACCGCCATCGCCGCCACCGCCCCCGTCCCCATGCCTTGACTCCGCTCAGATCACAGCAAGCAAACCCGAGCTACCAGATCAGGACCGCGCAGCAAGACTCAACGAAAGGTAAAGGTCAATCTGGACTGGAGCCAAGCCCGAGCTCAACTCGCAAGGCGAGAAGCCAGCGACTACCAAGGGGCCATTAATGCCGACGGCTCATTCGAGATCATCAGGAAGATGCAACCAAGATTGGCGGAGGAATGTGTGTGGGCAGGCAGGCAGTGAAGCTCAAGAAAAGGAGAGAGAGAGGGAGGAGAAGGGGGGCAATGAGGAGAGAGAAAGACAGTACGGGAGAAGATCAAGATGCGGAAGGACGTGGTGGGGGGAGGGGAGGAGCGGAATGAATGAATACGCCGTGGCGTGGAGACGGAGACGGTGTTGGTGATCTGCGAGGTGAAAGGAAAAACGAGGTCCGGTTGGTGACGGCGGGAGGGAGGAGGGCGCAAGACTGTCGCAACGGCTACAGCTTTTCACTCCTCTCCATTCACTGGTGAGAGCAGTGGGCTGCTCCCTCCGGCTGACAGCGACGCTGCTCCGACGTGCTCTCCTCCCTGAGTTCCCTCCGGTGCGCGGCGTTGCGTTTGGCGTAGCGAAGCTCGGCCAGACATGCTTTGCTCGGAATGAAACTTCGTTCCTAAATTGGATGGCCACACGGTAACTTCCACCAACGACCACTGGCAGTGAAAAAGACACTGATCTTTATTTTCAAGAAAAGGAATTTGAGTTTTAAGCTATACTGATCTTTATTTTCAAGAAAAAGGAATTTGAGTTTTACGTTATCAAAACTGAATTGATTTCTACAAAATTTCTGATAAACATTAATTTTGAAACAAAAATTTGAGCTTTATACGTTGGTTAAAATTAAATTGATTTCTACGAAATTTCCGATAGGTAAATTTCGGTACGTGAGAACCATTTGCGACGAGCTACATCCTTGAGCGGATACCGGTACCGGTACCATTTCCGTCGGATCAATGCCGAGCACTTGCTATCCTTGTGATTCACCGGCGCTCGCTGTTAGTGTTGCCACTACCAGGACAGTGGTGGATCGGGTTAGGTGGCCATCTTGCTTGCTTCCTAACAAGCGTGTCCGGCCGTTAAAACCAGCACTATTCTGTCTCTCACATCTTATTACTACAAAACGTGCCACTGTTGCAGTAGCAAAGCTTGTTGGAACGGAGCGACGAGAATCTGCCGGATCCTTGGCTGGTTTTCAGGATTCCACTGTGGACAAGCGAGCAAACAAACACCCGAAAGATCAGAGCAAGAGGCCGAGCACCGGTTGCAGGCAGGGTTTTTATTTCGTTTGAACTCTGAAAACAGGTCGGAATCGGTTTTAATTTTTAAAGTTGAAACTCATCAATTTACTGATTTATCGTTCAATTTTCGGTATTTCAAATTTTTTAAAATTTTTATTTTTTATAAAATCGGTTGTTGATCGGATCAATTTCACCGAAAAACATAAAAACAGACCGATTTTAAATAGTTTTATAAATTTTGGTTGCAAGGCCAAACCTCACGGTTCCACATCCTCTACTTCTCTCCGTTGACAGAGCTAGACACAATATTACGAGGGGACCAATCACTTTGATTAATTTTTCTCAACTTCTCAGTGAGATAGAAATAATTTTTTTCCCAATTTCTCGATGAAATTTATATTGATCTCTCAAATAATCTCATAAGAGTATTAATGCATGAAGTTTTTTTGCCAACACAAAGAGGGGGCAGGGCTCCGGCTGGCCCTCTCCTAGCTCTGCCAGTGCTTCTCTCTCTTTAAATAAGCTAAATAATCAAAGTTAATATTAGAAATTAATAATGTTAATATTTTAAAATTAAAAAAAAGTAATAATAAAATAAATGGTCAAACATGATAGGTAAAAGTTAAAAATACCATCTTTTTTTTTTACAGAGGGAGTAATCTATTAGTCCTTTTTTTTTAAAACATATGGTTTGTTTGTATACGGCAGTAGTAGTAAACTAGCGTTCCAAGAGATCTCCTGAGACCCGGATCCAGAGCCCAGAGCCTAGAATATTAGTAGATGGCCAGCAGCTTTTCCCCCTCGCTCATCACTTCTTAACACGCCTCTAATAATCTCAGTAGTACGGTGTAAACCACCCGTGAAGGTGAAGCCAAAGCGGGTTGATCGAGCTGGAGGAGCTAGCGCGGCGGGTGAGAGGGGCGACTCAGAGTTGGGTGGGATTGGAACATGGGACCTACTATTCCAGTTTAATTTCTCTTTCAGCAAAAGGAAATGGAACATATTTACTGAAAAGTAGGAATGGGAGTGATATGAACGTTGCGTTTTTTTTATAATAAAAATGTTGATTACTCATCGACCTGCACAATTGAACGGAGCCAAAAAAAAAAAAAGTTAGTACGGAGAGGGTGTAGGATAGGACTGCATCCTCAGCAGTCGACTATTTGATTGAGTTGTGAGTTACAAAAATATTGTTGTTAGCTGTCGATTATAAAAAAATCTTTTAGTTAAAATAGTTGTGAGCTGTAGGTTTTATAAGAAATGTGTGTATTGTGTTGAATGGTTAAAAGCCAGGGTCGAAGGTGGTGGCTGCGTCCTTGAGTCGAAGGCGAAAGCGGCGGCTCGATGTCCCAGAGTCGGAGACAGCGGCGGGTGCGTCACGGAGTCGGAGACGGCGGGTGCGGACCAGGGTCACGGTGGCGGCCCTCATTGGCGGCGGCGCCTAGGGCCAACCCTAGCGCGGGTGCGGCTGAGCTCGAGGAAGGGGCGCTGCGGAGGAGGAGCTCGAGGACGGCTCGGGTGCCTCGATCCAATAAAACAGAGTGAACAGGTCTCATAACCGATGGCAACGTGGGTAATTTTCAGTCCCCCAGCCGCTCGAAGCCGGTCAGGAGGCGCTGTGAAATTTGTTCTGTCGCGCAGTTGCTTTCTCCGTAGCAAGTTGGACGGGAGCCAGGCCTTTGGTTAGCTTTCGGCTTTTCCGGTAGCCACATCTGGTTCGAAAGCCGAACCAAAGAGGGCTTAAGGCCATTGCCGTTCTATCCACGCAGCAGCGAGCGGCAGTCGATCGTCAACAATCCCAATTAGTGGGGTAGAACTGCCACACATCTAAATTTGAAGAGAAAAAATATTCTTAATGCTGCCGTGGTCTCTAAATGAAGTGCGCGTACATGCTTGTGTTATCTCAACCCATGAAGAATTAGCTTCATCCCGATCGAACACGAGGATTTAACTAGATGCACAGGACAAGTTCTTTCGTGCCTGGGCCCAACTGTCAGGTACCCCCCCCCCCCCCCCCCCCCCCCCCCCCCCCGGGGCAAAGTCTCAGTGAACGTGGCGGCACAGCTTCTACGACACGGCGATTGTTTACAGGCCGCGGAGCGGGAGCTGAACCCTCGCTCTCCTGCTGACAAGAGCCAAGAGGTGATCGAGAGCCCTACCAAAAGCGAAAGCCGGAGATCCTTAAAAAAAATGGCGAAAGCCGGAGCAGAGACTTGACTTCAGCATTAGCCAACGTTAAACAAGTCGTCGTCGGAAAGAAATGAGTATTTTTATTACTCTATTATTTGCGTGTGGTGGGAAAGGAGAGAGAATGTGCGTGGATTGAGACAGACAGCGCACCTCGACCTGTCGTTCGTTCTTCGAGAGGAGTGGAGAGGGGACTCAGGGGAGAGGTCAATTCTGACGAGGGAGCTAGAGCGCCCACGTGATGGTGCCCAACCAACTTCTCCTCTCCGTCGTTGAACATGTTAGTCCAGGATTCCAGGTAGCATCAGCGCCATAATTAATCTAATCGCTGATTCGAAATTAACACGCTTGCTAACCACAACGTTGCCGACGAAACTGCTAGTCTCCAAGACTCCGATTAACGTGCACTCGTCCATCGTCCGGGACTGCTCCGAGACGGAGACAGAAACGCTGGCGTTGTGGTAGTACAAGCTAGCTGCTCCAAGAACGTCTGCTGGAGGGAGTTGGGTTTCAGTCGCTTTTGGATCCACTCGCTTCGATCAGTTTCCAACTTTAATTATGATCAGTTACGAGACGTACGCCGGCAGCAAGGCCGGAGGACTGTCGTCGCCTCGTCGGTCATGTGTCGCGGATGCGTGGAACCCTCACGCCAAACTGGACCGACCCTGTCGGGCGGCTGATCACCGGGAAGGACCCTGCAGACAGACATCAGCGACCGGCCATCGGCGGGACGACGATCCAAGCACGCCATAGTGCATTGCATGGCGCTGTGCCGCTGGTCATCTTGCAAATTGCGTCTCGTTCCTTTCCTCCGTTTCGTCGTCTTCGCTTAATTGGTCCGTTCGTTGGCGCTGGAAATTAAGGAGCAGTTGCGTGTCACAACGAACTCAAACAAACCGCGGGTCCTCGTCGCGTAGAATGGAATCATCTCTCTCTCTCTCTCTCTGTGGTTTGCAAATTTGGTCGATCATCTTATTCTCGGGGATCACAAAGAACAGGAAGTGAAGTACCGACTCTGTATACCCTGAATCGAATTGGGACCTCCTGCCATTATCAAAACCTTCGAACCCTGATCATTGCAAACATCTCTCTCGTGTCCACCAAGAAGCTTCGTCGAGAAAAAAAAAATCTGAGACGACGACGGGTCACCAACCACGCCTACGGGGGCCAGTCGCCCCCGACCATCACGAAAGGTACAACTTCGTTTTCTCTCTCTCAGTGGCCTGGCCTGCATTGCTTGCACTGAAGGGAACAGTCGGAGGAGACCGACTCCGCGACAAGGAAGGCCTAACTACCAGTTTGCTTCACACAACCAGTCCACAAAGACTCCAAACTAGGGTTCATGTTCCGTCAACTGAAACGACTGACATTGTTCTAGCAGGATCGTGCGATGCCAAGACGAGAATTCTTCTTCCGATGGGTCGATGAAGAGGTCTGAATCATTGCGCGGTACAGTACAGATCGCCAACATAGATGGGCGCGCACGTGAAGCATCAACAGCAGCACCAGCCATCATCCTATGGGCCGTAGACTGTAGTTACCTCAAAAGGCGCGCTGATCCCTTCACTCCAAGGCAGCCGGCGTCGATCCAGCGGTTTAGCAAAGGCACTCCCAACGGTAGTTTGTAGAGGTAGTTTTTAAAGTAGGGAGAAAACAATAAATAGTTATTTAGATTTAATCTTTTTTCATGCATAGTTTTTATGATGGTTTTTATATATTAAAAATTTAATGTTCTTTTGTATGATCTATGAAAAGAGGTTTGTTCATCTGTGGCAACCATATATGTAGCTTTTATGTGGCCACAATGGCTAGTGTATGAACTAATGATTCTGGACATGTGCGGATCATCTGTCGAGTGCCTAGCTCGACCATCACTCATAACAAAACTAAGACACATGCTTTGCTTTTGACAACAAAAATGGAGGTATTTAAATCATCGACATTGCGAGAGTGAGATGAGAAAGCTTGATGCAGCTGCTCCATGACCTCTTAAGATAGCCGGAGCGAGCCTGATTTCTGAACAACAAAATTTCTGAGAATAAAATAACAATGTTAAACAAAGAAAGGCAAGGTACAGGGCATAAATATATGTGAGGAACAATCTGACAGTAACTAGAAAAACTTACAATTACCATGCTACATGACATGCAGACTGATTTCTGAATAAGAAAAACCTTTTTTGCTTAGCAGAGAAGACATTGGACACAAACAAATCTTGATGGCGGAACAAATCTTGAATTGAATCTAGCTGGAAGGGTTTGTTTGAAGTTGCTCTTGTCCAAAAGCAACCGAGCAGCATCAGATCCTCCAAACGCGCGTGGCCAGACGTACGTAGGCCGGAGCGAGCCGCGGCCGAGCGGAGGCGGGAGGACCGGGCGTGCGCAGGCCGGAGCAAGCTGCAGCCGCGCGGAGACGGGAGGGCGAGCCACGGCCGCAGGGAGCGGGAGCACCGGCGGAGCGGGCCGCGTCGGCGCGCGGAAGAAGCGGGAGCTCGAACATGCAATGGCGAGAAAAAGCACGGGCGCGCAGAAGCGGTTGCGGCGGCGTACGGGATCCTCGCGCTGGGAGATGGAAACGACCGAGGTCTCCCCATGGCACATTATTCCGTTTCTTCGAGCCTCGGGGCCAGCGAGAACGTCGTTCCTAGATGAAGAAATCGTTCATTTTTTTCTTCTCTCTCTTTTAGGTCCTCTTAGAACGGAGGTATTTTTCTTCTTCGTGCGTTTTTTTCTGTAAAATTTTTGTGAAATTATCTTATTAAGTATAGTGCCACATCAGCAAATTGCTGACCTGTCAAAAAAATTTAATTGAGATAAAAACCACAATTAATATCTCATTGAGGATGCCCTAATATCTTCGCCGCTAATTAAGCAACGGTCACATCGCTGCTGACGTAGTAGGTTGGTAAGGCGCGTTTTAAAAATTTCATTTGAATCCGTTAAATTTTATAGAAAAATGTAAAAAATAAAAAATTCTCTTCCTTAGGATTCTCCTGATAATTTAATGACGGTTGGATCTTTCATGTCAGCTACCTTAAGCTGACACCAGCTGATAATATTCTCAGTACTTACTCGAGCAACAAGACAAACACAAGGATATTGTTCCTCAGGCAACCGAGCTGAGCTGAACATGGCCACCGGCTCTCCTGAGTTGGACCATGCGAGGAGTCTCCCTAGCTCTCCTCGCCTGACTGACCTAGAGCAACAAACAGTTCATCTCAATCATAGGAGCATTCTCTTGGGCGATTTGGCCTGAACCATTTGAGAAACACCGACCCACACCGCACCTGACCAGGAGGGGCAAACGGCACGTGCGAACAGTGGCACAGTGCAGTGTTTACTGGTCTTCGTGGCGCGACGGTCCTGTACTTGAGGGAGCATGCGGCGTCTGCAGCCCCGACGATGGAAAAGGCATCTTTTTCAGCGCGCCTGTAGTTGCAGGAGGGAGGTAAAAAAAAGATCGATCGCTTGTAGTAATAGACGATCGCAGTATTCAGGAGTGCCGTCCGTGTCAGTCTTGGGGGAGCTTCTTCCTCTACTGTTGACCCGCCAAACGAAGATGGAAACGCTACTGCAAGATGGGCTCGTCTTGCGTAACTACTACCATTCGCCATTCGGTTCTGGCCCATGGATCCATTTCAACAGCATTTCCATCCAGAGCAAGTCATCGCATCGGTCTCAATTTCCTGTGTTTTTGTTCCTTCCATTTTTCTTTTCAAAAGTCTGAAACAAAGCCGAGCCCGCCCGCTTTTAGTTTACCTTTTCCTCAATTTCCTGTGCTTCCACTGGTATGAGAAAGTACGTACTTGTCGTACCGCCAGGCGTGCCGGATATGCTGCAGGAGGCTGTGCCGGACGCGCTACAGGACCAGCATCGCCAACCTGTTTCGACGCCGGCAGCCCGTCGCAGCTCGCGTGCTCGGATAAGATCGTCGCGCATCTCTGGCGAAGAGTGGGCCCGTTAGTTAGCCTTGGGTTGTGTGCGAGGGTGTGGCGCCTGCGTGCGCCGTGCGCGTGATTCTCGTGTGAGCTTAAAACCTGCAGAGGTGCACCGCAGCAGGCATCTAAGAAATAACAACCAACTTATTCCCCAAGTTATCCTCCTCCTCCTCTGCTTTCTCCTCGCCCTTGCTCTGTTCTTCACCTCATCCCTGTTCTGTTCTTCTTCTTCCGATGGGCAAGGTTAACAGCACTTTCTCTCATACGCGCTGGCGCCACCTTTCGTGAGCAGTGATCTTGCAGAATCGATCAACCGTGCCATCAAGTATCGCGTTGAATTATCATCATCAACGTCGATCTAAAACAGATACACAAGAAACGCCGTATCTTCTGCATCTGTCCGTCGATCGCCTAATTATTCCTGTGCGGAAACAGAGTGATACATCTACGCAAGCACTACATGACGACGGATCTTCAGAGATTGATCTATCTATCCGTCAGGGAAAATTCCAGCTCCATCATCTGTTTCCGCGTCCGCGCCGAACCGAATCAACCGATCGGTGGAGTTCGGTAAGATGCCACCACCACCACCACCACAACCTCTGCCTAGCTTGCTCAGTTTCTCCAAGAGGGGGAAAAAAAAGGGTCATTGTGCGCTGCGTATTTGCATGGATCCCACATTACGCACGGAGATCGAATGAACTGGCACAAGCGCAGATGATGCTGGCTGCTTGCTTCTTCAGTTCTTGGTGGGTAACCACCCCTGTTCACACACCGTTACGAGTTTCAAGTCGTTTGCGTCGTGGATCAGTCACCGTACCTAACTGTTCTGTTATCGTCTTCCAGGTTGGGCTCAACCTGGGCGTCACAAAGTGCGTTCCAGCCAGCCAGCCGGTTCCCATTCCGTTCTTCTGAATTCCTCCTGCACTGCAGATATTCGTGTCTGAATTTTCTCGAGTACAATTATGAAAACAGTTATTTCTCAAGTTTTTTGGAGCACAGGGTGCCTACATGATTTGCCGATTGATGATTCCGTTTTTTGACTGCAAAAGCGAGTAAACTCGAAGAGACAGCAGCAGCAGCAGAAATGGTTTGCTTCGCTGGTCGGCTGTGAATTCAGCCGGCTTTCTAGAGTTTCGGACGGCATATATATGACAATCATGAGTCCAAAAGCGTATGTAGAATTATTGCTGTGTAGAAACCAGCTGCTGGTGCATTTGCCTAAAGTCCACACGGCATATGCATGCACAATTATTCCAACTTTAGAAACCGAGCGTTGTATTGGCCGTGGCGAGAAGAAATATACGGGAACTCCACTACACCTACCGAGCGCAAGTATTCCGTCCTCACTGATTTGCACGACCAAACTAATCACCTCCGTATATAGTAGTACACTCTTGTAGCGCATTAGCAGTTACGGGCATACGGGTCAGACTTCCCGTACAAGTGACTCTGATCTTCACTGTTCAGCGTTGAAGTGTAAATAAAGAAGCATTGCAAATGTGTTTTGACACTCTGTTAGTACAACTCTAGCTAATGATGAAAGAACATTTCGGTATGTGAATAGATTAATGTGTCGAAGATAACAATCCGTGAAGCCATAATTCGGTATGTAAAAGTTTCCCGGTCGATCGACGGTGGCGGGCTCCATGCATGCATGGCTGCCACCCCACCCAAATGAACCAGATCAGCGCGTAGTGCACTGTACGCGCTAAGAAGTACTCCCTCTGTTTCCTGACATCAATAACTTTAAACATCAACATTAATCATTTGTCTTATTTAAAAAATTAATTTAAATATGTAAAATTATAATTCATAATTTTAACTACTTTGATAATAAAGCAGATTATAACAAAATATATACTCTCTCCGTCTTTGTTTAGTTGTCGTTTTGAGTGTGAACACGGAGATTAAAAATGGTAGAAAAAGTGGGATGCGCTGAAAATGAGAAAAAGAAAGATAGAGATAAACATATATTAAAAATAAAAAAATATATTAAAAAGCGAGAATGACAAGTAAAAAGAGAAAACTTGTGAGCTTTAAGACGACAAGATGATAAGTAATTAGGGACGAATATAGTAATATTTATTAAACTTTTCTGAATAAGACGAATGGTCATAGTTGATATAAGTGAACGGTGTCAATATTTTGAAAACGCAGGGAGTACGTGCACCGCAAGCTGTTCCACTAGCTATTATGCAGGCTCTACACGTTACTATCTCCTTTTCTCCTCTCTTCGAAAAAGGAGAAAAGAAATGCCCTTCGATCGATCGTGTTTGTAAGCCGTAAGAACTAAGCAGCAATGGCGCCGCCACGCCGCGCGTCACCGCCGTCAGCCGTATGTACTATTCGATCTGCCTGCAGTAAGCATCGATCAATGAAACTATGGTTTGATTCACAGAGCATTGGTCCAGCGAGATGGAGAAGATCAGTTGCTGGCTACGTACGCTACTGCGTTGCCAATGGAAGTGTGCTGAATGAACTTGAGCTAATGTGCAGTGGTCGACGTCCACCGATTGAGTGCTCAACTTTGGTAAATTTTGACAGGAGAAATGAAGAATTAGAATCTTAATGAACACTTAAGATGGAGTACGTCATAAGTTTTGATAGCAAAGCAAATAATTACCGCAGTTATTACAACGCGTCGAAGTTTTAAAAGACAACCATCCAAACAAGCCATTGATGCCAAAGGCGTGTCTTCTAGAAGATGGATCCAGTGAGCAGACTGCTTGAGAGCAGTGAACGAAGAAGAGGCGAAGCATGCGTCATCGTGATGCACTCATCTAAGTTCTGAGAGAGCTGGACTGGACTGGACAGGACAACGGGCTGAGCCCTTTGTCTTCGCAGATTCCGGCTCTTCGTACTAATCTAGCTCGCTCACACACTTATAAATACACTGTCAGGTTGCCGCCAAACTTCAAAGCCATCTATCTGTCCAGCTCCAAGTAAAGTCCAAAGCACAGCAAGCCACGCACATGGATCTCGTCTCACACGCACCAACGACGATGGACGAGTCATCGGCGTGCACCGTGGTCGCGACGCCGCCGCCGCAGCACGGGCCCTCGACCCCTCCGGCGTCGCCGCAGCCGGCAGCGGCGGTGGTGCTGAGTCCCTGCGCGGCGTGCAAGATCCTCCGGCGCCGGTGCGTGGACCGGTGCGTGCTGGCGCCGTACTTCCCGCCCACGGACCCGCTCAAGTTCGCCACCGCGCACCGCGTGTTCGGCGCAAGCAACATCATCAAGCTGCTCCAGGTCAGTGACCGATCGATCGATCGTCACTACTCGCCACTGCGATTGTTGCGAACTAATTAATTAACAATGAAGCAAACGACGCAGGAGCTTCCGGAGGAGCACCGCGCGGACGCGGTGAGC
>BCLF01000179.1:147285-175537 GCA_001602275.1 Zoysia japonica | reverse complement strand
GCGCACCTCCTCGCGCTCGTCTGCATGGAGGTGGCCGCCGCGTCGTCGTCGCCCGCGCCATACTGCGCCGTGGACTACTCGTCGCACCTCGCGGCGGCGGTCGCCCCCGCCGCGGCACAGGCAGCCGCCGACGCGCTGTACGTCGTCGACGGCGCCGGCGCGGGTGGACTGCAGCTGCATGCCAGCGCCGTCAGCTGGGGCGACGAGTCGCTCTGGACATGACTGAGCACCACCACGTCGTCAGATGGTTAATTAAGCTTATACTACCATATATACATCCTTGTATGAGCGTATACAATTTATACGGTTTTATATAACATGTACAGAGTGTGTATGGGTGTAAGTTGTACGCGACGGAATAATTCCAAGCTAAGCGAAGGGTTAGCGCTGGATGAGTAATTAATAAATTATTGATTTTTATCGTTCCTCCGTTATTTTGCGGATCGACAGGGCCCTAGCTTTGTCTACAATGTCCAAACGTCTTCTGAACATGTAAAATGTCAATCTGTCAATCATCAGGCACGAGTGATGCATAATTCTCTAACGCTTATTTTTCTGTTTTTAAATTAACGTCGCCTTTAAATTCTAAAATAAACTTTAATCATTTGTATTATTTAAAAAATTAGTTCAAATTTGTAAAATTTTAAGTTGTGATTCAAATAACTCTAATAATTAATCAAATTATAATAAAATATATAATATTTATCAATTTTTTTTAATAAAATGAATAGTTAAATTTAATATTAAAAGTTTACGGCGAAATCAATTTAAAAACGAGAAAGTACGCTGTTTCATCTATAGTCATCTGAAAAACCATTTGTGGAATTGTTCCGAAATTCCAAACTGCAAACAATGTATGTAAAGCTACAAAAATCCAGAACATGTTCATCATTGGCACGGCGAAATCTCAACATCTATTTGGTCAAACTCGATCAGGCAGAAAAATGACGAGCATACACAGTCTACATCATGGATTAACTGGTCCGAGCCGTACGGAGTATGTAGTATATTACTTGTAGCTAACGTCTAGACTAGAGAAATGCGTCCTACACTGACCTAACTCACCTGATTGAGGCAACTGTGCGTAGGTAGAATGCTTTTGCTATCCTTAGAGTACAAAATTAGCCTAACTAATAACGACCAGATGTTGTCTACCTGCAGTAGTTCCAAAATTCAGTACTAGGGCCAAACGAGAATGAACCTGACTGCGTAGTACTCTTCGGTTTTAAATTATTAACATTATTAATTTTTAACATCAATTTTGATCATTCATCTTATTTAAAAAATTTATTTTAATATATAAAATTATTAGTCATAATTTAAATTTTATTAATGATAGATAAAATAATAACAAAATTTTATATATTTAAACAAATTTTTTGAATAAAATAAATAGTTAAAATTGATAATAAAAATCAAGTGATAATAATTTAAAACTGAAAGGAGTGAGTCTCCGTGTAGGCATGTAGGGTCGCCAGCGGCACAAACAATGTCAGCGCAACGTGCCCATCGCTTTATATACTGGCTACCTCTGTCTTATAAAAAGTGTATTCCTAAGCTTAGTTGACTGTGTTTTTTTTTAACTAAAAATTTATATAAATTCGATAAACTTTAATAGCATAAAATTTATATCTTTAGATTCACAATAAAAAATATTTTTATAATATATAATTTATGTGTCCATAAAGTTTATCAATTTTAAAAAATTTATTGATAAAAAAATAACAAAGTACAGTCAAACAAATAGACTTTTTATGGGACAGAAGCAGCAGTACTACTAGCTTTGATATATTGATCTAAATAGAGATGTCATATACTCCTTCCGTTCTTAAATTGATGCCGCCGTTGACTTTTAATTTTAACTTTGATCATTCGTCTTATTTAAAAATTTTAAATAAAAATTATATATTTTGTTATAATTTGATTAATTATTAGAGTTATTTGAATCACAATTTAAAATTTACATATTAGAATTAATTTTTTGAATAAAATAAAAATCAAAGTTGAGATTAAAAATCAACGGTGATATCAATTTAAGAACGGTTGGTGCATGTAACACGCAATTTTCTAAGAAAACAATCTTCAGGGATACATATATCCGGCGTCATGTTCTTCCGGGCCCGGTAGAAATGTTAGTGTACGTACATTCAGCTGGGACGGGACTAGGATTTTGGTAACTCGACAGAGTTTTTGTTGTGGCTTATGAGCAATTAATTGAGCAACTGGCACAGATGGATCAACATTTCTGCAGTTAATCAGATGTCTTTCAGTACAGCTAGATAGTAAAGAGTTGGCGACGTTCCTTTCAGGCAGAGAGTGTCCTGTTTCCCGGCGTTGAAACTTGAAGAATGGCTGATCCCCCCTCTTTCAAATGAAGCAATTTGGCTGGCACAGGATAGGACGCGGCAGATATCCGAGGTCTGAACAAACATTTGGCAACCGACTGAACAAAACATTCGAATCTAATTCGGCATAGGACGCGTCAGATATTATCTGAAGTCTGAACATTTGGCAACCGACTCAACATTCGACTCGAATTCGGCAAAAGAAGCCGGTGACTGGCCGCCGTTCCTAGGATTCTGTCGTTCTGACGGGACCGATTCCCTGTCCCCGGAGACACAGAAGACAGATCGAGCGACTCTGAGGGAAACGTATGCAGGCCTTGCAACACCAACACTGTACCGATGACGACCAAGCAGAGTCTTGTACTAACAGGATGCAAACATTCTGCACCAACATGGCATATAGGAGTAGTTTATACCATATTCGTATCAAGAATAAACCCCCCCAAAATGAAACATAGGTTAACATACGAAATTTTGGTGCGTCGTCAGAAGTTAGGGGCGCCTAATTTATCATTAGCAGCTTGCTAAGCTAGCAGTAGAATAGATGCGTTGTACATTGACCAACTGAGATTTTAAACTATTGAAAAAAAAACGAAAGTAAGAACACGGCCTTTCCTTTCTGACAACAGGTTCCAAGATTAGCTACTACTACTAGAAAAGTTCAAAAAAGTTTACAGAAGAAAACAAGCAAACCTTATTGACTGTATATACCTACCTTATCATCTACAAGAACACATGCATGCAGACAGCGCCAAACCCAAAGCCAAACTACCCGTCAATCCGTCGAAATATTTCCCCAAATTTTTCGGAGGTCGATCTGTCCATCCATCCATCCATCAGAGAGGACATGTCCACATATCCCCAACAGTACCTGCGAGCTGGACATCCTAGTCGTCGGCGAAGAAAAACGTCAACCGGAATCCGTGTCCGCTCGCAGCAAATTCTAAAAGCCTCTGACTGAGGGTGCCAGTTTTTCAACATGAGATCAAAGGGCTGCGTTTGAACCGGAGAAATCAGCGTCAAAACCCAGCCTAATTGCGTCCGGTCCCTCGACCTTGCTCCCCGGCCGTCGTCTGTCAAGTTCACGCACACCACTTTCTTGCATTTTCACATGGGTCTCTCTTGCATTTTCTACGTGCTAACAGTTTTCTTTCTAGGGCTGGTTGGCTAGGGACATGTTACCCTCTTGGGGTTTTGCTGGCTGGCAGCTGATCACTTCACTCCCTGCGTTCTCACCAGCATGCTTGTAACAGCTTGTTTGATTGACGTGTGATGTCCTTTTCAGTCAGAGATGCTTCTGATGTGCGTTGCAGTAAACCTACGATGTTCTAGAATAGAATCGCTTTTGATGTTTGAGTTTGGAACATGCTGCTATGCTTTATTAGCACTGGGGCGTAGGACTGGTTGTGTTGGATGATATATAACCAAATAGTATTCCGTAATAGAGTTTTTGGTGTGGATCTTAAGCAAGATCTGCGATGTGCCTCGATTGATGCCCTGATGATGTGGATTGGAATTCAGAGCTGTTTTCTAGTGGGCTTGTTGAGTAGTAGTGTTCCTGCTTGTTTTGAGTGGACTGGAGGATCCTGTTCCTGTATGACTTGGGTGGCAAAGTGGCACCATTGTTGCTGAACAACCAAGTAAAACCTGCTTGTGGATCTTGTGTGTGATCTAGTGGGCTTGCTGATTCAACTCACAAACGAGGGTCCGTATAAAGACCACTTGAGTAATGAGATTCCTCAAAAAGTACATCATAATTGACACAAAATCACATTCCCTGGAAACTTGAGCAGTGGACATTGATCCCCTCATCAAACTCCAGCTACTGTCACGAAATCGTCATAACAGTATCTCTCAGAGTGTAAGAAGAAAATCTGCAATCCAGAATAATACAATCCTAAATGAGGGATTCTCTTGATTCCTGCAGACATAAATCATCTTGTGCTGTGCACAACACATAATAGACCACCAAACCTGAGTCTACAGCAAGCACAAATTCAAATCACACTGAGACCTCCTTTGGAACCCAAATAAATGCAGTTTCTTCCTCCCCTTTCACCACCCAAATGCAGTTGATCCTGCAGTTCAGTAAAACATAACAAAGGCCGAGACGAAGACTTTCCCCACCCACGGCCACTGGCGGTCTTTTATACATGCGAATGGCTTCAGATTCCGCCGCCTATAGTTGGAACCTAGCAGGCTGGGTCTTAGTCATCCGCGCCATGCCGATCGGCTCGTCGTTCTCGATCCTCCTGGCGTTGCGGAACGCGGCGCAGCCGGCAACGTAGACGATCACGAGGATGATGAGCACGACGATGTTCAGGATGGCAACCTTGCGCCAGCTCTTCTTGATGCCGGCGAGGACGCCCGCCTTGCACGAGTCGCACTGGAAGCAGAGCATCTGCTGGTCGTTGCTCCACTTGGCGCAGTCGGCTTCCGTCAGGGGAACGCCGGGGTTCTGCGTCCAGTACGTCTCGTTCATGTATGTGAACGCGCATGACGATGGTGGCTTGCAGCATCCAGACTGAAATATTTAGGTACGAAATGGTATTAGTATCCAGAGAAATCACACAGTTGATCTGTCCAGGCCAACTTGACTGAATTGATGCATTGGGAGACAAATTAACAAAGCCATCCAAACAGTCATGTATCAATTACTCTCTTCGTCCCATAATAAATGATGTTTTTGACATTTTAAAATCGACGTTTGATCATTCGTCATATTCAAAAAATTTATGAAAATAAAAAATAAATAAGACAAGGTTAAAGTACTTCGAATAACGAATTATTCCACAATAAAATAAATAATATTTTCACAAAATTTTTAAATAAAACAAATGGTCAAAGGTAGATGTTTAAAAATATAAAAAGACAGTTATTTTGGGTCCGAGGGAGTAGCTGGGTGTCAGTCCAATTTATACAGTTTACCTCTCATCATACAGAGACAATCAATGATAGACCTGGAGATAGATGAATAATCGTTGACAAGTACAAATGGAACTAGTAATGTGGAGTATCTTATCTACGGAAACATGTAAAAAGCCAAAGATACATTTGCGGATACTGAACAATGGGGAAAACGGACAAATTTGACAGTTTTTTCGAAAGACCACAAATTTGACAGTTAAAAGACGATAGGACAGTACAAAGAATATTTTGACAACCAACACAGTTCCAACTGTGAAATGTGACACCTAGGTACTGGCCTTGGGCTGTCCTGGTCACACTTGGTGCATTTGGTAGGACGCGAGCCAGGCCCTGATCCCTCAATCATACAAATATTGTGGTCCTCCTTGTCGTTTGGTATCTAACAAGATAACGCAAAGGCTAAGAAAATGACACCACACTCAGTCTCACCACCACAGTCACAGATGACAGGTTGTACTTGTCACTCCAATAGTGCCAACTCCTAATAGTACATCTTCTTTACACTACAATAACTTCATGAAAAAAATAACAGACACAGACCATAATGCAAATATATCAAAGAGTCGATATTATTGGTTAAGTTTCTTTTATGCATGATTGGGACACACAGGTCTATTCAGTACAAAAAGGGTACTCTGCTCAAAGTGTGGTTCACATTTTAGCAAAAAGTATCTAGAATTTTTTTTCTCATAATGGTTCACAATAAATTTTTTTTCCTTATCCACGATTTCAGGTCTCTTTGTCTTAATCACCCCAAAGAGTATGCACTTAAGGTTGCCTGCTACAGACTTGCAGAAGCAATACCTTTCGGCAATGTAAAGCGATTTGATTCAAAGAACCAAGAAGCTGAAGCATGAAAAAAGATTGCTTTTGAAGAAAGGTATATGCTGGAATCGAAGGGGATGCAAAGTCCTAGCCCTTCTAGCTGCTTTGCCCAAAATTAGGAAGTAATTGGAGTAGCAACAAATTTCTCAAAGGTGACGGCCGTTGCATGAATGAACAAGAAAACTAATAAAGGCCGTCACTTTTTGTTTTTTATGGAAAGGAGGGGGCACTCTCCTACTGGTTATATATTAGTACTGTAACTAAATACTAGTCAAATTATACAAATAAAGACCATGACTTGCTAAGCAAAAAGGGCGCTGCCGATGAAAAGGGGGTACCGAGTAGAAGTAACTGGAATATCCTACGCTACCTTTGCAACAAGCAATCACAGGAAGAACTAGATTGTTTACCACTACAATTTAGAAAAAAAAATCAGTAATGTTCTACTTAAAAAAAGTCGTGGTCGTTCTTTTCCCTGATTACTGGTGAAGCAGAGAACAGGGACACTAAGTAATGGAACTACTCCATATCGCAGAAGCAAAATCCGAGCTTTATGTGCTCTAAATCCCGTAAAAATCGAACCTTTGCACTAGATGCTCCTGCGGGAAGCGGATGGAGACGAAAGCTTCCCGAGAAAAGAGGCGTTTTTTGGGGCCTTAAATCACATCACTCACATGGGGAATGAAAGCAGGATAAGTAAGAACTGATGGGTGAATCTTTCGGGGAACAAGAAAAAAAAAAGAGGAAAAGGAGGGATTTTGTGGGGTGTGACCTGAATGGGGGAGAGGTCCCGGGCGTAGAACATCTCCGGCGTCTCAGGCACGAGCATACCAGTGTTAGGATCCCGCGCCATGCGTCGCATCCCGGCGCAAGCGTGCCCGTCCCTCAAGCACGCGCTGATAGTCGCCCAGTACTGCGGGTCCTGGACGCGGTCCCTGAGCCAGCCGCTGTAGTCCGCGAGCTGGTACTCGAGGAACCGTCGGTTCATGACGACCTGGCCGTCGCCGCGGTCGGTGACGGCGAAGGCGAAGACGATGAAGAAGAGCAGCGCGAGCACCACGAAGAACATCGCGAAGAGGTACAGCCGCAGCAGCCACGTCTGCCGGTAGCACGCGCCCGCGAAGCCCGTCAGCGAGATCACCATCAGCGCCAGCCCCACCACGATGATCGGCCACTGCAGGAACCGCACGCAGTCCGTCGAGTTCGCCCGCGACGCCAGCCAGATGCCGCCCCCCAGGATCGGGATCGAGATCAGGAACGTGGTGAAGTTGATTATGCCCAGCACGCTCGTCGCCCCGCGCCCCCGCAGCATCTTGCCTGCTTTCTTCCTCTTCTTGCCCTTCTTCTTCCTGGACCAGCTTCGCCCTTCTGCTCTGCTGCGGCTTGGCTCTCTCTCTCTCTCTGTGCTTCTTGGCTCCTCTGCTTCTCTCTTTACCGGATACGAATTCGTTTCAGTTCAGAACAACCCCCATGCTTTTGTAGTATCTGCTGATGACGTGATGCTCATTTGACTCACCATGATATTTTTCCTCTGGCTCTGACTCTCGCTCCGGATGGCTGCCCATGTGGATCCCATGATTCCCTGAAATTGAGATGGGCGCCCGTTTATATTTGTTTAAAGTGCGAGCTTATTTTATACTCCTACGGGGAAACTTCATGTTAATTTTGCAGTCGACTTTGACAGTAGAGCGCCGGTGCTTTCGTGTTAATGTGAGTCCGTTGCAAACGGATTGGGAACCTCAACCACATCAACATAACAGGTGGGCCCGTTAATTGATGGAGTACTGAACTCGTCGCGTTCCCTTTTTCAAAAGCAAACTATAGCTGAAAACGAAATTTATCCTCCTTTTTCGATAATCTAAAAAGAAAAGAATTAGAGCATGTGACTCGCAGGGCGCGAGGAGGATAGGCATACACAGCACGGCCATCTCCATCCGGGTTTAAATTTTTAAAATGGGGTTAGGCGGGTTAGGCGGTCGGTAACACGTCGGCATCGTCATTGTCGAGCCCCTGGCGAGGCGAGCAAGGCAAGGATACTGTCGACGTGATCGTAAACCGTTACTAGCCGGAGTACTAGTACTAGTACAGAGTCTACTATGCAACGCGTCTCCGTGGTCGGTGAGAACGAAAGGAATAGCCTGCAATCCTCTGTCGTAGAGTCTGTACTCGATTAGGCTACCAATTAGGAAAAAGAGTCTGTACTCGATCTGATAAACAACTTGATGAAGAGTCAACGCCCCCGATAGGTAAGCCCTGCTTGTAGTATTGGACTACAGTACGATCTGCTGAAGCGAAGGCGATTCAAGATCGCCCTCAGAGAGCACAGAGCAGCAGCGAGAACCTCGACTAAAAAAAATGATTGGTAGCCTAATCGAATTAGGAAAGGCGCGTGCGGAAGCCAGTACCCGGACTCGTGATTAGCTCTGCAGCAAGCTGCTAATTTCCATCGATAGCTGTGCTAAGCGCGCGCGCACGCTCGGGGGAGCAGCTAGAGGCGGCTACGTCCGCACACGCGGACACCTGGAGGTCACGCGAGGGCAGGTGTCGCGCCGGCGACGCTCACCCGTCGCCACGTACGTCGTGTCCTGCTCCCTTCTGGCCGGCTTCATCTTTCTTGCCCCCTCCTCCTTCAGATGAACAAGCAGTCTCTCCACCTAGCTAGGAGTAGGCAGGCAGGCAGAGACGTAAAACGGAGGTAGAAGAAGAACCACACGGAGGAAGGAGCGGAGGGCGTCGATCTGGACCAACCAACCGATTGATTACGCTGCGACCGACCGACGGAAGACGATGGGGTCGGAGACGCTCCTGGAGATCCTGCTGGCCATCCTGCTGCCGCCGCTCGGCGTCTTCCTCCGCTACGGCATCGGGGTACGATCGAAGCAGTGGCCTCTCACCGTGTAATTCATTCACGTTCCGCTTCGTTGCAGGTGGAGTTCTGGATCTGCCTGCTGCTCACCATCCTCGGGTACATCCCGGGGATCGTCTACGCCGTCTACGTGCTCGTCGCATGAATCCACGACCGTGCACGCTACCACTGATCGTCTGCCAGCAGCCGTGTGGTAGGAGTATATTCAGATGATGACTCAGCGTTTGTTGCCTTTACTCTCAGCTGCTTCTCTTTTGCGCTGTAGCTGCTGTACTCTAGTCTCCCCGGCCGGCATGAATTTCGTTCGATGTACTCCTCCTTCGTCTACTAACAACTATGGAACAGGATCTGTTTCATCCTTTTCTTTTTCTGATTAGAATTGATTTATTCATCTTTTTCGCGATCGAGACCGGAACGCAGTCGATTCTTCTTTCTTTCTTTCTTTCTTTCTTTCTTTCGGAGTGAACTTCGTATTCTGCTGTCGTTCGTTACCCCACCGTGGGCCACGGCGCCGCCAAGCGTAACGTAATATGGGCCTAGCCCAAAGTCGTTGCCGGCTGGAATCCTTGGTAGCAGCCTCGAGATGGGCCGCAGAGGCCTCGTCTTCCTGGTAGATAACGGGCCACAAATTGAGGGACACGCATGCATGAGGGGACAGTACAGCGTATGCTGGATCATAAGCAGCCAAAAACACAGGTTCTTTCATGTTTTTCAATGTGCTCGCAGCCAACAAAACCATGTCCGAAATGTTAAATTGTACTCCAGATTAAACGGGAACCTTGTTTTGAAACCATCCATCAGCCTAACTAGTCATACAGCACCCAAAGATCGAACATGTCCGCGCCGATAAAAAGAACTCATTTATCAGTGATCACCATGCTGCTTCATCGCTGTTGCACCGGCTACCTCCGCTACGCACTTCGCATCACTTGGGGCTCTTCTTCCACAACCCGCTCATCCTCCTCAGAACACCGCCACCGCTTCCGCTGCTGCGCCGGCGGGCAGGGGACTCCTGGTCCACCTCGTCGGAGAACGGCGAGCTCACCAGCTTCCCAGCGATCGAGTTGTTGTTGCTGTACGCCTCCGGCTCCAGCGATCCCGTTCGCTCCACCGCCCTCCCGTCGTCGCCCCCGGCGCCACCGAGCACGGCGGCGGCCGTCTCGGCGGCCTTGCGCCACTGGTCGGACTGCACGCGCAGCCGGCGCAGCTCGGCCTGCGCGGCGTCCAGCTGCTCTGAGGCGCGCGCGGCGCGGCGGCTGCTCTTATCGGCCTCCTCGGTGACGAGGCCGAGTCGCATCCGGACGTCCTGCTCGGTGGCCTTGGCTAGCTCCAGCTCCGCCGCCGCAGCCTCGTACCTGACCCGTAGTTCGGCTTCCATCCTGCCCGCATTGGACCTCAGCGTGTTGTTCTCCTCTGTGATGCACTGCAGCGCGTTCTCCTTGTCCATCAGGCTCGCCTTCAGCTCCATGATTTCCGTCGTCAGCTTCGCCTCCACCTCCTGCTGCGTATTGTTGCCTGTGCCACCGGCGACCTTCGCTGCCACCAGCTCGTCATGCTTGTTCTGCAGCTGCAGCTCAAGCTCGTGCACTTGACGCGCGCAGTCAGCCTTCAGGTTCTCAAGCATTTCGTAGGCGGCCTTTGTCTCGATACACATCCGAGTTTGCTCCTCCAGGTGCCTTATCTCGGCAACCTCAAGCGCAGTGCGTAACTGCTCGATCTCTGAATCAGAACTACCGCCACAGCTCCCGTTGGCATCAGTAGTGGTCATCAGCATCTTCTTCAAAGCTTCAGGCCCAGGATTGCCAAAGCTTGCATCCTGTGACATCTTCAGAGATTCCATGACTTCAGCCTGTGCTTTGTTCAGATCATCCTCTAGTGACGCTATGCGAGCCTTGGATTCACTAAGCTCCATCTCCTTGGAATTCAGGTATTCTTGCAAACGGCCACCCTCGGCTACAAGAGAGTCAATGGTGGCTTTTGCAATCTCCAGCTGCTGCTTTGTCTCAACTGCCGTGGCACTCGCCTCGGCTGCCGCCTTGTCGCTGTCGCATATATTGACCTTCAGGCCTTCGATTGTTGCCAGGCGGATTTCCATCTCTTGCTTTAAGCTCTCAATCTCAGTTTCTGCGTACTCACATTGCTTTGCGCGGGCTGCATGAGACTCTTCGGTGGCTTCGAGCTGCTGCTTCAACCTTTGAATCTCAGACATGGCTGAACTGAGTGTGTTGGCATCTACTGACTGCTGCTTCTGAACAGCGTCAAGCTCAGACTCCCAGGCACGGTCTCGCTCATGTGAGATCTTGCGCAGTTCCTGGAGACGGGTGTTCTCTGCAGCTGAGAACTCAGCAAGCTGTCGCTGCAAGTCCTCCAGCTTTCCACCTGCAGCCTGCTCTTGCTTTTTAGCTTCCTCAGCCTCTTGCTGGGCTTCACGCTTTTGTGCCTCTGATGCACTCAGCTGCTCCTTGGTCTTCTTTAGTTCATCTTGCAGCTGGCTGACCTTAGACTCCAATTCAGACAGCTTACTTGGGCGCTTCTTCTGAAACAGAGTGAAAACTATGTGAATAAGTAATCCAAAATGAAGCAAACTTGCATATAATGTTGATTCTTCAAGGCTGGACTACTTGGATTCTGAATCCTCATATCATCATATATGATCAAGTGTAGATATGCAGGTAATCATCTTAGTAAGTGTAAAATGTCATAAAAATTGAAACGATGGCTTCCAAAAATATATAACATATTGGCTGCAAGATAATATCACTACCTCAGTAATTGGGCTTCGTGGTGACCGACGCTCAATGACCTTAGGGCTCCTATCTGTAGGTGTCCTTGTCGGGGTAACTCCTGTAGAGTCCGTTTCATTACCACCAGTTTTGGCCACACGAGATGACCTCGGTGTCCTTGGAGAAGTCCTCTGCTGGGCATCTGAAGACCCATTCCTGCAGAGCTCAAATTTAAGTACCTAGCATCAGGCGTGATCAAAGAATCATCTAAAGAAAGGATTAACAAACAAAAAAGGAAATTTTTTGAAAAACATTGAAAGAAACTGAGTCTTGACTGCTCCTACATACTAATCAAGTTGAGCAACTATGAAAACAGGTGAGGGCATATGGACGAATCTGCATGTACCAAAATTTCCATGGTTCAAACATCTATAGGTTAAATATGGAAGTCCAAGGTATTTCGTTATGTGAAAAACAATTTCCCCTCGCATGAACCTCTAGCACCAAATTCCAGATTCTAATAGCATCTTCTAAGGATTTACCTCATCAGTGGGAGCTTCAAACCTCAATTTTACATAAGAACTTAGCCAAAGATAATATAAATTAAGATCAGTTATAGGCCCTTTAGATGCCAAAGGATCAACTGAATGAAGAATTAAACATTATCTTTTTTTTTTTCTAAATGAACAGCAAATGTACTGAAGAGCAATCATACGATCATTGAGTATATTACAATTTGTTAAAATAGTACTTACACAGATGGATGACACTGCACTCACTTGATTGCATTGCGTGCAAGAAGAAAAGAACAAATGCAACATATATGCAATGTAGTACCAGTCCGTACATTTTAACACATCTGCTAGTACTTTGGTAGAGCAGTAACGTCAACTCTAAGCAAAATGGAACACATCTACAAATACAAATATGGGCCTAACTGATAATGGCAGTAGGTCACACTCAAATTATGCAATTTAACTGCATGGCCTCACAAGGTAAAGAACAGTCAACATAGGGGGTGTAAATAGGTGCAACTAAGGTTACCCTTCGAATCTATTTATATAAAAAAAAGTTAAAGTAGTTTTTTCAAAAGCGGAGGGGATTTTAAAAATATAGTTCATAAACTAAATAGGTTTTAAGGGTGACCTCATGGTCACTCTTTTACACCCGCAAGTCAACATTCCAAACTTTCTTATTTTAGAAATGGTGCAGTTGCAAAATGTAGGTCTTGACCTGTCCCTACAATAAAACGACCTGCATGGGCTCCAGTGCAATGGATCCATAAAATACAAACCAGGTATTAAAACTTGGATGCTAACTGTCTACTGCAGGATTCAACTTGACCATGTACTGCACATGCATGTGCAGAACTGTAGATGTGCTTGATAAAACAGAAAACGGGAGAAAATTAACCCAAGAAAGTTCAGGGCATCTAGTTTGCTAACCTTGTTTTTGAAGTCTGCATGATGAGATTGGTCACCAAATCCTTTGAGCTCACCTAACTGCCCCAACAAACATGAAGGTACAGACGGGTTAGTAAAAAAAAAAAAACTGCATATAAAAAAAGTAATCTACAATCAAAAGTAAAAGAAATTAAATAGCATGCATCCAGTGAACCAGTAATTTCTAGTCACGATAACCTGAAAACTCCGGTGCTCAAGATTGACAAAAAGAAAAAGGAAAGTTCTGGTTATTTACCCCCCCCCCCCCCCCCACACACACACACACCAAAAAAATAACATCAAATTGATTAAAGAATGAGCACGGCCACAACCTATAGCCTCAGGCAGAGGCGGCTAACAGTGCACCAAAGTTGAACGCAAGGAACCAAATGGACTTTGGTGGAAGGAATCGCGCAAAGAGCCCAAACACCCACTTCCACAACAAATCTAGTAAAATATTCAAAGGGGACAAGAGCGCAGTAACTTGCACAGTTACATAGACAGCCATTACTTTGGATCCTAACCCAACTGCTCCGTTCCCTGGTGTTCCGTTGTTGGAAGATAACGCATCGACGGACAAGAACGACTGGTCGAGTACTGAACTCAGACTTCAGAGCAAACGGGAGACACGGACACCAGCAGATGCAATGCAAGCAACGCGACGAAAGCGCGAACGAGGAAACGTTCTTCAGTTATTGCAGCATTACCTGCACTTTCTTGTTCCTGAAACGCATCGTCTGGGGATTAAAGCGTTATTAGTGCTGTACTAAGTACTAAACAGTACTGTGAAACGCATTCAATACTGCGCTGTTTCATGGTTTCTTTCACCGGTTCATCGTCAGCAGGGGAGAAAAGAGGAATAACGATTGAACGCACTCGATCAATGCGGTTCGAAGGAAGGAAAGGGCAGCGAGCTTCTGAAACCAAAGAAATCACAGCCTGTGAATCAATCAATCAAACGAACGAACAGGCCACGGAACAGGAGTGGAGATGCAAGCAAAAGAAGCGGCTTTTCTTGCGCCTCCACTCAAGCTAGCCGTGGAGAAATGCGCCAAGAACCAAGCCTATCTATCTCGTCCCCCTTCTTCTTCCTCCTGCAGCTCCGTACTCCACACAACCCCATGTATGAATGGACAACTCTAAAGGAAAACAAATCATAGCTCTGATAACGAATCCATCCTGCAACCAACCCAGACCAAGCAAGGGCACGCATCTCTGCGGCCGGGAGAATGGACCAAAGGCAGGAACCGGCATTGCGGGGTGGGCGCTCACCTGTATTCCTCCAAGGTCCCTTCTTGCTCCTCCTTTCCCCTCGCTCCCTCTCTCTCTCCCTCCCGGTGTTGGTGGTGGCCTGCTACTCCACCGTCCAGCAGCGCCTTCGCCTTCCCCTGGTCTCCGGTCCGCGCCCACGCTTCCCGGTTCGCTTTCACTTGTTTCAACGGGAGAAGCGCGCGAGCGGAGGGGTGTGGTGCGGCCGCTGCGCCTGTGCGCCTCCCTGTGCCGCCGCTGCGCCTGCGCGCGTGGAGGGTTTGGCTCCCCGCACGAGGCCGCGCAGGCATGTGTCCCGGAGGAACCAGAAATCGCGCGACCGGATGGTCCCACCGGGCAGGTTCCTTCGACCCGGGCCTCCCTCGTGGACCGTTGCGGGTCCGTCCGCCGAGTTGGGTGGCTTGACCGTGTACTGCTCCTAATGAGCTCCTGGCAGGTAGGGACATATGGTGTGTGGCCCCATGTGTCAGTGGCTAGCGTTCATAGGCGTTGGAGGCATCCCGACAAGAACTGGTGAGCCAAACGGTCTCGCGCCCCTGTGGCCTAGATATACTCCTTGCATTAATCAAACAACCAAAAGCGACTCAAAAAAAAGTCAAATAACCAAAAGCCCCATTTGGAAAATAAAAATCTCACAGAAATTTTGTAAGAATTTTACAAGAAAAAACATATAAATAGGAACAAATCTCGCATTCCAAATAGATTTTCAGTAGTGTGTTGTGTTCTCTTCTGGTGTTAGTGGCATCGTAAGCACTAAATGGGGCTAAAATGTTCAGCTTCAGTTCTTGACTTGCCATTTCATTCTAAAAAATTTCATGCTCTTATATTTAATTTGTGGTCTAGTAATCCCATGTTTCTAGCATGATTTTGCCCTCCCAAGTTGGCAGGCCAACAACACTGCATCAGACCGGTTGATCTCTAAAGTTGACAGGAAGGAGTACACATTGCATTGAAGAAGAGACCTCTGTCCTCGGGCAAAGCATTGCTGCAAACTAGGGTACAAGCGGCGTGAGCAAGGCTGCAAGGCTGCTAGGCCGACCCGCGCAGAAAGCCCACTTCCCGCGTTCTTCTACCCGCTTCGTCGAGAGGGATTGAGGCCGCGGTGCCCGCACGTCCCAGCGGCTCCGCTCCAGCCGCGAGACACCGCCGTCCCAGCCGAGACGCCTCCATACATCCCTGCGGCGCTGCACCAAGTACGCCACCTCTCATGGTAGCCGCCGGAGTAAATCCTGTCCAGCCGGTGCTGGAGCCGCCGGAGCAGATCCCGTCCAGCCGAAGCCACCCTAGCCGCCAGAGCTTCGAATCTATGGCCACCGAGAACCAATCTGCAGCGTCGCCGGGGCTGGATGCATCTTCGTCAAGTCTTCTGCTGCCTCACCCTCCAATGTCAAGGATGCGCCCTCCAACGCCACCCTTGACGACCTCGACGGCTCCTGGTTCGACTTGGAGCACCATCAGGTCGACCCCTCCTGCTTCGACGTCATGCGTGACGACCGCTCCTAGCTTCGACCCCTCCTGCTTCGACCTCTCTTTTGAAACAATGGATATACTTCTTACTCAGTTTTCCTATGTTACTGTTCTCGGCTATGAATCAGAGGTTCTTTGGATGCCTCTTGTTAATGTTATCAGCTATGAATCAGAGCTTCCCATGATGTCTCTTGATTCAGTGAGCACTGAGCACAACTTTAGTCTTTGGATGTATTTTCCTTTTTAAGTTCTATCTACATGCACTACTGGAATTTAAATCCTTACTATATCTTCCTTCTTGTTTCGGTGCGCTGCAGGTGTGGTTTGCCTGTTTCCTAACAGATTCTATATGATAGTGGACGAGTATTCAGTTTTCTGTGAATTTTTGTAGAACAGCACAAGATTCAAGGGCAGAAGGTTTCTGTAGACTTTTTGCCATCCAGTGAGCATTTTCTGTCAATCTCATATTGGCCTTGCTTTCGGAATTCACGGGCTGAAGGTTTCTGGTGATTTTTTGCTACTTCGTTGAAGTCTTTGAAGGACTGAAAGTTTCTGATAACTTTATTATGAGAGATTTGTTTACAGAACACTACGCTTGTGTCAGTTGGTCTAAGTCACGCCGCACAATTAAATTTTGTCTGCAGAACACTGTGATTTTGAGTATTTGTCTCTAAGACACTGTAATAAATATTTTAGAAATATTCTATAGCAAAATAACCACGCTGCCCCTGATGTTCTACGAGGATCATTTTTTTTATACGAGGCTTCAATTGACTGAAGCGAGCATGCATGGCGACAGCTTTGGTCGTGCTCCTCAATGGGAGATTGGAGGCTGAGGCTGTGGAGTCCCAACGCATCACCAAACCAGGAGGCGACAGCATGGTTATTTTGCCATGGTATATTCTCAGAATATTTCATGCGGGGTCATAGAGACAAATACTCGAAATCTTAATGTCTTGCTGACAAAATTCAATCAGGCGGTGACTCAGATCAATTGGCACAAGCGTGGTGTCATGTAGACAAATTTTCCCTTTATTATTTATTATTCTTCCCCTTTCAAGATATATTACAAATGGTTGTAAATAGCACCATTGATGACATGTGTTGGAGGGCGGGATCCTTGCGAAGGTTGTATCCGAAGAAGGTGGGAGGCCGGGGCTTCGGCTCCCGGCGGTGGCGAGGTGGAGGCCATGCTGTGGCTCGGCGCCTCCTTGTGGTGCACGGTGAGGAGAGAGGAGAGGAATCAGGAGAGATTTCTCGATCTTCAGATGATTTTATTCATCGTCAAGTATAGGCTTTTATAGCCTCAAACCCTAACAAACCTTGGAACTAATTCAAACTAGTAGATCTAATAATCTAGAAATTCAAACAATAGATCTTAAAAAGAAAGAGAGGCTCTGGTAGCAGCCAGCCGCGCATCCTTAGCCGCCGCGGCACTGGTACATCTGGCCCAGCATAACATCTCTCTCTCTTAGCAAAAAGCTCGAGGATCAGGGAAAGATGTGCAAAACTCCTCCAATAGTTCTTAAGTGGCTTCTGCTTTTGGCAGTCCTTCCCACTGAATGAGCACGTGCCAGACACCCCGATGGAGTTGAGCACGCACAACACGTGCTGGTTTCTTCAGGAGCCGACCTTGATGTAGTGGTGGTAGTGCTGGAGTCGTTGTCGATGGTGTTGGGGAGGAGATGAATGCGGTGGTCGCATGGTCTCGCAGGAGGCAGCCTGGTTGGTGTGTTGAAGATGTCGTCCAAAGACTGTGGGAGTCGATCCATCATGGCCGGTTCGGTGCCCCGTACTGAGTACAGGCCTGCCGATGATGTGGCATCAGGCTTGGGTGAGCCAATGCCACGCCAGAAGATGCGCCGGGGACTGTGCAAGAATGTCGCAGAGGTTGTCGAAGTCCCACAAAATGGACACCAACATGCGAGGAACGTGACGCCGAGGACCATATCATATGTGTCCAGCAGGATGGAGTAGCAGTAGACAGCGAACCACTTGTGACCGATCGTTGTCTCCAGGTTGCGCACCGGGCCCATGCAAGCCACCCGATCACCATTACCGACGGTGACTCAGATCCTGGCGCACGACCCGAAGTTGTGCATGGACCCGGAGTCGAGGAGGGCGGTGAAGTCCTGACCGCCGATGGCCACATGTAGTTGCATCGTGTCCCCTGTGCGGATGCCTGCAATGGAGTGGAGGGAGATCACCGGAGTCTCCGGTGAGCCATCATCTGTTGTGTCCTCAGGAGACGTGTCATCGACATCATGATCGGTAACCTTGATGTAAAAGAGGCGTTGGCACTTGTGGCCGCGCACATACTGCTCATCGCAGTTGTAACACATGCCTTGCGGCCTACGTTCTGCGAGCTCTGCTGGAGATAGCCACAGAAACGGCCGTAATGGCGCAGGTGGCGGCGCGGCTGGCGCTGCATTCTGTGACGGCTCGGCCAGCGCTAGACCTGACTGCGCCGGACTTGGCCGAACCGCTTGCCGCGGCCTGTCCGGCTCCTCGTCATCAGCCTGGGTGTGAGCTTTGTCACATTGCTGCGCTCGAACGCTCGGGCCAATGTCATGGCACGCTACAGATCCTGTGGATCTTGGAGCTCGACATTGATGCAGATGTTATCTGAGAGCCCTATGTGGATGTTATCTGGGAGCCCTCCTGTGAATAGCTGCACCTGTTGTTTAGGCGTGAGACGGCCAACGTGCGCCATGCGTGCTAGGAAGTACTGCATGTACTCCTCAACACCGGCACGTAAGGGTAGTCACGCCAGCTCGACGAGGTAGTTGGTGGAGAGTGTCGACCCGAAGCGCTGTTGGCACAGCGTCTTGAAGGCTTCCCAACCTAGGGCGTCTGCACCGCCATGAATGGCATCGCGTTCCAGCTTGTAGTACCATTGTTGGGCGACTCCGGTCATGTGAGGAGAGTCTAACCACACTTTGTCGACCTCCTGTGTCTGCTGCGCCCGGAAGAATTGGTCGCAGCGATGCAGCCAACCGAGAGGGTCCTACTTCCCATCATTGACTCGAAACGAGAGTTTGTGGAAGCCAGGCACCTCGACGCCCTCAGTGGTCGCCGCGGCGGCTCTCAGGACGGTCGGCTGACTATCGTCGCCTAGGATCGGGGACGGTGATGGGGGAACTGTATTTGGGTGATGGATACCAGCCCCGTCGTGGTGCTAGACTACTGCGGAGCTCTGTTGTGGAGTGGACAATGATCGACGGGGATGACGACGCCAGCATCCCGTAGGGCAGTACGGGCTGCGAGGTCCCCGTTGGCCGACGGCTCTCCACATCTGATAGGCATGTGGTGAAAACTCCCATCTGGCATTGGAGGCTGTAGATGGAGGTGGTTAGGGATTCCAAGGCAACGGTGGTCACGGTTGTGGTGGTGGGCTCAGCGGGCTGTGAGCTGGCGGTGGTGGGGATGGCGGCAACGGCTGTGGTGATGGGAACAGTGGCGGGATTAGACTCGGACATTGCTGATACTATATTGTTGGAGCGCGAGATCATGCGGAGGTCGTATCCTAAGGAGGTGGGAGGCTGAGGCTTTGGCTCACTGCAGCAGCGAAGTGGAGGCGCCGTGCCGTGGCTCGATGCCTCCCTGTGGTGCGCGGTGAGGAGGGAGGAGAGGGACCAGGAGAGATTTTTCAATCTCCGGAAGATTTTATTCATTGCCGGGTATAGGCTTTTATAGCCTCAAACCCTAACAAACCTTGGAACTAATTCAAACTAGTAGATCCGATAATCTAAGAATTCAAACAATATATCCTTAAAAAAAGGAGAGGCTCTGGTAACAGCCAGCCACGCGCCTTTAGCCACGGCGGCACTGGTACACCTGGCCCACCATAACAACACGACTCTCATGGTTTGTCATCTGAAACTGAAGAAAATGGAATTTCTTAGTTTGCTTGCGCCAGGTTTTGTGTTGCTACAATAGCAAACTTGGTAACTCAAGTCTATTCCATAGCTGCTCCTGTCTCAACTAGCAGCAGCAGTTCAGCATGCTGTACAAGTTAAGACTTGTTGGAGCTCGTATTTTCTTTACAATGTCTAATTAGCTTGACAAAGACTTTGCTCTAATCTAATTTATTATTATAATATATAAGTTTATATATATCACTGAAATCCAGTCGTGTTTTTCCAATTCCAAGATTTTATTTTTATTTTTTAAGTACGCGAATGTATTGTAAATTTATGCAATTCTAGAGATGCAAGTTAATATGAGTGAAAATGTCGCTCAGAACTCATGGTGCTGCTACTGCTAGCGGACACGCACGGGCTGCTGCAGTATCCCGCAAAAGCAACACGGCGCTATGCGGGCCGCCGCATGTACCCGCCAGTAATCTTGCGGCTAGTGCGATAACGGGATGGGTTGCTCACCGCCACGCCGTTTGCAGCCCTACTGCAAACCTTAAATTTGTCAACTATCAGCGACCTCCTGCTACGGAATATGGCTAACCACTCAAGAACCACGGTACTCCACTCGTGGATTCCTTCCAGAAAGTGGAAGCTTCAAATGTGCAGACCTTGCAGCTGCAGTGGTCACTGCCAGTGGCGGGCCTACCACTGGGGCCACATAGGTCAGGGCCCCACTCTTGGTAAAAAAACCATAAATTTTTCTTTATAATCCTATTTAACTGGCAATTTAGTTTATAGAGATAATTTCTTATTTGGTCATTAAAAAAGTCACGACTTCATTTTTGATTTTTTATTTGACGCTTCCCATTAGTTTCGCCCCTAACAGTGTTAAGTGGTGGATGAAATGATCATTTTACCTCTAAGTGTTGTATTTATTTTATTTTGAGCATTATTTTTCTGTCTTCTTTGTTTGCTAATATGATAATTGCATAAAAAATATTTAAAACCTATGTGTACAGAATGCTGCATAGCAAAGTTTACAATTATGACATTATCAAACCATATTAAAAAAAAAATAACGCTCAAAATGAAACAAATACAAAACTAAAGGTAAAATGGTCATTTTATGCTCCACTTAACATTGTTAGAGTCAAAACTAACAAAAATGAACTTTAAGTCCATATAGAAAAGTTCAAATTGAAAAAGATTAAAATAGAAAACTGTGACTTTTTTTAGCACCAAATAAAGAATTCTCTCTAGTTTATAAACGTCATACAATGGCCCGAGTCCTTGGGCTATCCTGGACCTGCTACTGGTCACTGCCACAAACCAAGCACTGTAATCAAGAGTCGGAAAAGAAGCATGGCTCGGACTATGAAACCCATGGACTGCTAAATGAGCAATGAAAAAGGTTCCTAGAAGTAGCCATGCTGTTTCGATTAGTGATCTTGACTCTTAAGGCAGTTGACTGTATTTGCCATTCCAGATAATGAACTATGGTGTGCAGGTGTTCGGTATCGTCCAACAATAAAGCCAACAGAACGCCGCTACTGAAATTGGCCACAAGCCCGTTCTGTGGTGTGTTTGGTGAGAACTGAGAAGCAGGATAAACTCGATCTGATTGCAGGCAGATCGATCATTGGGTGATCCTTTCTTCATGAACTATGCTGTGGGTTTCACAGTCCTGGCTCTTTTGTTTTGGCTACTCTTTGTGGGAAGATCGATGAGCTATTTTCGTTTCTGCACCTGAGATCTTGCGTGTATAGATACTTGCCATGCAATTCCAATTAAAAAAAGTATGCTGATTTCTTTACAGAAATGTAAGAAGCACTTATAATTAACTGAATATGCATCAGGCAGCATCCCTTCAAATTGCAAAAATGAGTGCCTTGCCTGTAGATAATTTCCGACCAGTAATCTTATAATGTTTTTTTTAGTTACATGTCACTTGTATCAAGATTCAGAAGAAGACTTTTGAAAATTATTTGATATCAATCACAAACAGCAGCATCACAATTCACAACCCCAAGAGCGTAGGGAGCAGTATTATTTACACATATACAACCTTTATACAGACAAAACAATAAATGAATAGATTCATTCCCGTAGGGAAACAATTTGGTGTTGCATCTCTATTCTCTAGCAACTAATCCCCAACCAGAAACCTTATTAAATCAGAGAACTGAAAATTCTAGAGACTCGGTGACTATCTGTACAAAAATCTGTTCTAAGTTGATAAATATCAATGATGGTGTGCTATCCAGCCCTTCTATTGTGTACATCCTTTTTTAGTATCTCGCAACCTTGTGCTTTTGTCATGAAAGGTGGAAGGAGCCTAAACCCTCCGCCAGTGCATATTTGAGCTTCTTTCTCATTATCTCCTGAAATCAATAAACAGAGACAGTTAGCACTTTTGAATCAGCGGTGAGATGAAACGATTGATACTCAGACAAGTTTTTATGGAACCTTTGAGGAGTAAGGTGGGAGCTTTATATAGTGCCGGCAGGTGTTGACACTTGGTAGTTCATCATCTACATTGCCATCACATTGCTGTTGAGCAAGATGCATGTTCATGTAAGTATTTATTGGAAATATTAAGATAGTTTGCTGTGGTAAAAAGAATTCCAAACCTTTCGCACGACAGTGAGCTTGGGATCAAGTGAAGCTAGGCCACCAAGTGGGAGTTGAGGTGCTCCTGTAGTGAATTGTATAAAAGCCCGCTGCTCCTCTCTTCCAAATTCTCTCAATATCTCCAGGAACTGCAGGTTATTAAGTTCTTAATTAGCTGATTAGGTGTTCAAAGGAAAGAAAAATTAATAGGCATTTGGTGTATCCATTGCACTTACACTAATAATTGATGGACTGCTCGTGTCATAGCCATGATCAAACACAGTGTGATCCTCAAGGTTCATTGACTGAAAGAGGTATCCAGAATTAGACAAGTCACAGTCTTATAGGATGCACTTTGTAAGAGATTAAATATTTAAATGTGCATAGAAATATTCATACAGCCCAAGCGTCTTGTTCACCACACAGTATGCGCTCCATCTCCTCCTCTGTGAATATTTTGAGGGTCTTGAGATCAAAAACCTACAACCATTAGACCTCAATCAGTATCTCCTATTTCTCAGAACCAAGAGAAATTCATTAGATTCTATTTCACGAATAGCCGACCTCGTTAATTCCAAACTTAAAAGCTTCTATCTGCGGCGCAATCCCACTCTTCACTGTTGCATCAACAATTAAAGATACATATTCCTCCAAATTGTCAAGTGTTAACATCTTCTCTGAGCCTCTAGGTACAAGTTCATATTCGGGATTTCCAGGAAGAGTAAAGTCAAGGCACAAATCGTCCAGTGTCATGTTTTTGTAAGACAAATCAGCAGCATGTTTAGATGTTTGTATTGAAGTTTTGTCCATGAATTTCTTCCTTTCAACAAGTGCTTGAAACTCTATTATTGTCTTGCCCAGCCCAGGATCAATCGATGGAATGTCATATATATCAAGCTCCTAAAATCAAAAGACACATGACCAGAAACAATGGAGATGGAATCAAAATGAGAAAATCATAGTGCAGGGAAGCAACAAACAAGGATGATTGAAGAAAGAATTACCTGGTCAAGCATAATCTTGTAAAATGCTTTAGAAAGAGTGATGTCCAGGATCCGCCCATCCAGAACTGCTCTCGCTACAAGATGCCCAAGGAGCCTGAATTTCTGGATTACTTTAGAAAAATCGACCCCTGGTAAAGATGTACTGGATGAAGGCCACGACTTTGGAAATAATCCAAAAGGAGCATGAATGAATCCCGCTTCATCGTTATCTCCTCTCCACATTCCAAGCTCGGCTCTTTGAAGTTCATGGCTGACTGCAGTGTAGAACTCAAATGTTGGACCTCGCCCAGTCCCAACCTCGCCAGCGAATTCCACCTCCACAATTCCGCTGCTTGGAGAATGACTGATCATCAACGATGTAGCATCATCAAGGATAGCACTTCGGGATACTCTGTACCTTTTGGTTTGTGGATGACTCTTAACCTGGTCCACATGATTGTTGACCTGATCTGGAGTACTGTTACTCTTGTTTGTCAAGAATGATCGATGCACAGTCAGGCAGAAATACTTCCATCGCGTGTCAAAGGACAACAGGAATGGGCAAGTCTCGATCAAAGAGAGACACCACGAGGGTATGAGGCCATTCTCAAACAAGGTGTCTTGCATTTGAAGTTCTACCTTCTTTGTTAAAAGATTGCTCATGAATAGATGCCGTGGAATTGGATAGAGTGCCACCTTAAGATCATCGATATCTTGTATAGTGCCTTCAGCAAATTTGCATATCTGATCATGCATCAATATTTGATACGACAAACGGTTCAGCCCTTCAAGAACTCTCAGCATCATCAAGATATTATAAGATGGTCTAGACTCGTCCAGATTACCAGGAAGCTTGCCAATTAGTATGGTAGAGAAAAATGGATCTTTTTGCCAAGATTGTTCAATATTTTCATGCATATGATATAATTGAGTATCATAGGAACTTTGAGAGGAGACATCAGTTTTATTTCTCTTACAATACGTTATTTTGTGCTCTTCATCCCAGAAAGATGGATCAATCAAGATATCCGAATGTCCATTGTTCATTATGCGGAGGATTGATTCAAGAAATGTTGCAGATGGTGGTAGAATCGTTCCATTGTAAAAGAATGACAGTCCAAATGATTTGTTCCCGTCACCTAAAGAATGCAAGAACATTTATGTCGTTGCTTTGAAAATCACTTGACAACCAAATAAAAATGTTGTGATTCTCATCTACTGAGAAAGAGCAACCAAAAGGAATAAAATATGAGTGAGATGTGCTGTTTTACCTTTTTTTGAGTCAACAAGCTTTGTTCTCTGGTTTGCTGGTTTCTCTTCATTCTGTTCAACAGGGAGTTAATGAACATGGCATCAAAGATATCAAAAATAAAAGTCAAAGGATGCAAAATCCCCGATGGAGACATTGTTTGCAATGTATGCTGCATTGAGCTGATAAAAATAACTAAAGAGAAATTTTAAGAAAAAGAATATTCAAGAGAATCAGCTCTTGTGATTTGTACACGGTACTAACAAGGTTTTAGTGGGAAGCAAGTGTATACCTTGGAAGCATATTTTTGATCATCCATTTCACAAATACGAGACCAGAGGATCGGTTCAATGTCATCAGGTGTTGATAAAAGATCAGTAGAGAGAACACCATTGTACTTCTCCAATACCCTCTCCATATAAGGCATTCCAAATTTCAATTTCAGTGACCTCCATTTATGAGTCTCAGAAAGTCGCAGTGGAATCACCATGCTTTTGCGTGTACACTGTTCGTCAGATAGCATTACAGGGAAAATGTCGTGGTACATGTGCAAGGAATCTAGTAGCTTTTCCACTAACATCCCAAGGGGCTTCACTGAGCTTTCATTGGACACTGTGAGAGCCAAGCAAGTGAAGTTCTGCATCCGACTCCTCACCTCATTAAGGTGCCCCAGTAAATCATGTCCATTGCTCAAATTTACATTGAAGCATTCCCCGTTTGATAGATAATCTACTAAATATTTGATAAACCCACCTTCCACAAACTCAAAGGTAGAAGTAACTGCTAATTTATCCGACAGTAACATCCTTGAAAGATCCAACGACAGTTTGCTACTATTTGGATTTTCATTGGCGGGTGTAATGGCATGAGCAATTGACCCAATAAAATAATCTTTCACCATTTTAAGAGCCAGCTTCATCTTATTTGGAGGTTTTTTGCTTCCTTGCAACACCAAAAAACTTTTCATTATCTCTTCTGCCAGTTTCATAATAATATTGTCCTCAATCTTGCATGACTCATCTGTCGTGGACTCCAAATCCAACTCAAAGCAAATGCAACGTTCTTGCATTTTGTTCTTTCTTTTTGATTGATGAATGCTTTTAAATTCTTTCGATGCCATTGAAAAAATTGCATGCTTTACTCCCTCCTTAGTAAAGGTTTCAAAGAAAAATTGCTGGTGCTTTTCCATGAGGGTTCGTGAAATTTTGAGCGCCTGGAATACGAGGTGGCGGTTTTTGCGGGCCAACAAACAAGTAAGAAAGCTGGCACAAAGACAAGAAAAACATGAACATCATGAAGGTGAAAGGCAGCATCTTTCAAAGATGAAAATTGTATTATTATTTAAGGAAAATAAATTGTTAGGAAATTTTACCATGAGAGATTTACAGTGGTCTGTAATTCCATCAGGAAACTAGATGTGCTTAGTTCAACAATGTTGCCTATGACAACAACGCAGTTGTAGCAAATTGATGATAGTGCAGCAGATTTTGCAGCCTACATTCAAGAATATAAATATGTACGTCAAGCAAGTGCATGCACCTCCTTCTGTTAAAAGATTGAGGAATCATACCTGTACTATGAGGGTAGCAATGCTAGCAAGCTGAGTAATGTCTATGCGTTGTTCTATGATGATATTTTTCTTTGAAATAACTTGAGCAGCATTATGATCAGATATTTTAAGAGGTTTCACAAGCTGGTACATGAGCTCTACAAGCATCTTCACCTGCAGTTCAAAGGGAATAATTAATGCCAAGAGATTCTCATCAAAGATATCGATGGTACTATTCATGTAGATGGAATCCACATATCTTACTATCCTGTAATATTAGACACATACAAAAACAACTGTTGAATGGAAACTTGAATTTACAAAGGCAACGTTTTGCTTTGTTTAAATGCACATAGAGTGTGTTCTGATTCGGGATATAGGAGTACATGGGATGCATGATGCTGACAAGTATCTCATGGAACTTGAAAGTTAGCCCAAAAGTTAAGAAACCATATCAAAGGCGCATGACCACAGAATTTCATTGTAATATAAAGCAAAGTACCTTATGGGCATCGTTTGAGCAACTGCAGTGAGATAAAATCTCCTTGAACAATTCACAGACATCTAGCTCGAAAAGATACTTCACAGCCTTCGGGGAGACAGAAGCAATGTTTTTAAGCAGCCCGAGGATATCCTATCACATACAACTCAGTTATGAATCATTCATTATAGGTAAGAAAAGAACTATGGATATGACCAAGAAAGTGCCATGTGACATACAGTTAAGGTGTCGTCACTTAGGCTCTTCCACCCGCCTTTATTCATCAAACTCATCGTTGCCTGGACTGCATTAGATTCACAGAGCTTGCCCATGTGTTCAACATTTTTACAAGCACCAGCAGCCACCATTGCCAAGCAAGATAGAGCGGATCCAATAACCTAGCATCCGCAATAATAAACGGCCGATCAACAAAGTTGGTAATTACTGAAAGTAAGAATGAAAAAAGGAAAGTGAACTCTAAATAGGTGTATAATAATCCTCAACACGCGTACCGTCTTATCAGCAGATTGCAGGAGGTTGCACAGAGCGGGCACAGCCTCCATGGCTGTAGTTGCATATTCTTCAGCGTAACCATCAAAGATATTTGAGACTATCCGAAGTGCCACTTCCTGTAGGCATTACCACAACCAGGCGGTGAGCAGGAATGTCTAAACAATAATTCAGAGCAAGAAAATTACATAAAGCGTACACTCCGGTGAGTAACCTGTTTGCGTACTGAAAAGAAGTCAAAGAACTGGAGCACTGCGGTTGCCACTCCAAGGCGAAGGCAGTCGTCGGGGCATTCATAAGAAATCGCGTCCAGAGCCCTCAAGCACTGCCAAAGACAAAGGGAGGCCTCTTTTCATCACTAAATTGAGGACTTGGATCATAGGGCAACATGTGAAGGTACTAGAAGGGACGTCAAATAGCTAGAGAACATATTGCACCGCCACCAGTACGTAGCTGAATTAACAAACAAATCTGGTAAACTATATAATGCAGTGCGGAACATTGACTATTCTGTTGTTCGACTCACGCCTAACTACTGAGGTAATAAATCAATAATCTTAGCAAGCGAGTAGAAGTGAATTGCATAGTGAGTACTGAGTAGTAGTGAATGCCACCGTGCATCATTTCATGCCATTTTTTAATTTTATGTTTAGCCATTGCATAACAACCAGTACTATAGCTCGATGCTGGCATTCACCGTCTCAGCATTAGATCTACAGCTTGAGATGTTTTAATTAGCGTGATGGAACATAATTTAATTTAAGGAATGCGATAGTTTCAGTTCAACCAAATTAATTGCATTGAATGGAAAACAGATTAATTTCACTCCGTCCGTGAGACTTTCATTAAGAAAACAGTGCTATTAATTTAGACGGGGAATTGAAATTAAGCGACCCCAAGGACCCACGCACGGTTAAGTTCAATCGGACGGGTTTAACCGCAGCGGGGGTTTAGGTGTAACAAACTAACAACAAGACAACGGTAGGGCTCGGCGATCGGCACGCAAGTAAGCCAACCAACCTCCTCGGCGACCTCGATGTACTCGATGGCGAGCAACCTGTCGCGGAGCGCCTCGACGGCGCCGCCCCCGCAGAACCATGCGGCCCACTCCGGCGTCGCCTCGCACGCCTCGGCGATGGCGCGCG
>BCLF01000179.1:125049-146947 GCA_001602275.1 Zoysia japonica | reverse complement strand
CCTCGGCGGCGACGGCCAACGCGTCGCACAGCGCGGCCAGCGCCGCCGCGAGTTCTCCCGCCCCCGCGCCAGCGTCGGTGATCGCCGCCGCCGCGTACGACAGCATCGCCGCGTCCACGTCCGCGTCCATCGCGCCCTAGCTGGCTAGCACTCCGCCGCTGCCGCGAGCGCGCGCGCGGGCTGGCGAGTGATGTAAACCGGTGGTACTACTAGCACACCAGCACGCGCGGAGGTAGGGCACCGCACGAGGCTGCCGGCTCTGATCGGCGGGCGAACGAAGGAGATGCTGATCCGCCGGAGCAGGGGTTGGGGTGGGGTGGATCGTCGCGGGCGCCGCGCTGGTGCCGTTTGTTTGTTTGGTTTGTTTCGTTAGTGCGATGATGGGGGAGGGCCAGTTCCGTGGCGCCGCGTTTTATATCATGTGGGGAGGGCTCCGAGGCGGCGGTGGAGATATGGACCGACCCGTAGACGGAGTCTGGATCGCGCTGTTTGAGCCCACGATGGTAGGGAGTTCTCGTATGGCCCATGGATCGTGTCGCCAGCCCAATATGCAGAAAAAAAAATCATATGCACCCCTCAACTATTGGGGTCTTTCAGTTTTTATCTTCATTTAAAATATCGGGTACCTCCCTCGGCAGTTTGAAGGGTGGTTTCATCCTACGTGACAGTGTAATGTGTCATTTATTTCAGATGGATTGTCGATGTGGCACTTCGTGCTGACGTGTATACGCGATTTAGTCTGAATTTATTCTAAATTAGAAAACAAATACTAAACGATCTCAAAAAAAATATAAAACTTTGCAGACATATAAATCACTCAAAAAAAATATAAAACTTTGCAGAGATATAAATCATTTTAGAGGAAAAAATTTGTTTTAGGACCAATTTAAAATTCAAGCCACATTTCATTTTAAAAATTTAAAAAGAGAAATAACCATATAAAATAATCTAGACCTCTGAAACTAATAGATATTTTTTAATTCATATAACTCCAAGTATTTTCATTATTTCACAACCATTTACTTTAGAAATTAATAATTTTTCACATTTTGAATTTGAATTCAAATTCAAAATTCAAAAGGGAGCTGAGCCACTGTTTCGTTATAAATTTGTTTTCCGAATTTTGTAGAAATAAATCTGTTTTGAATTTGAAAATGAGTCCAAAAACAAAGTAATTTCTTATGAAGAGATCTATCATCTGCAAAGTTTCAAATTCGAAGTCTGATGAATTTGAAACTTTGCAAGATGATAAATCTCTTTATGAAGACAACTTTTATTTTGGACTAATCTACAAATTCAAAACATATTTATTTCTACAAAATTTTGAAAACAAATTTATAATGGGATGGTGACTCTGCTCCCTGTTTGAATTTAGAATTTGAATTCAAATTCATAATGTGAAAATTTATTAATTTCTAAAGAAAATACATGTGAAACAATGAAAATACTTAAAATTATATAAATTAAAAAATAAAATTTTATCTATTGGTTTCAGAGGTCTAGATTATTTTTTATGGTTATTTCTTTTTCTAAATTTTTACAGTAAAATAGGTTTTGAATTTTAAATTGATCCCAAAACAAAATGTGTTCCTTGTAAAATAATTTAAATCTCTGCAAAGTTTTATAACTTTTTGAGGTCGTTAAGTATTTGTTTTCTAATTTAAAATTAAAAAAATCAGACTATATTAGGTATCTATATCAGTACGAAGTGTCACATCGGCAGTCCATGTCAGCAATAAATGTCACACCACACTGCCACGTAGAATGAAAGCACCTTTCAAACTGCCGAAAAATGAACGGTTTAAAAAGTTGAGTGAGTCAAAATACCTGATATCTTAAATGAGATGAAAATCGAACCACCACAATAGTTGAGGGAGGTGGACAGAACTTACTAGATGACTCCTAGCGCGTTGATGTGAGAATTTATAATGGCGATGATAATTTATTATAAGTAGGATGAAAAAAGGCTAAAAAATAATAATCATAATAGATAAAAAATTAAAACAAATGAGAACTATTTAATAAAATTCATTTGAGCTCACAGGATACGATGATTAATCATATTTGCTTGAAATTTAAATTTTTTTTAGCTATGTTAATTAATGAAATTTAAACGGAACATCTATTAGATGGTACAGTTGTATCAAGTAAAAAAGTGTGGGTGGACGTAGAGAGAGAGATAGAGTCCGATTGAGTAAAGGTGAATTAAATGGAGGATGACAGTTCATGGAAGATGAAGAGGGAGAGGAACAAAACAAATTAAATGAAAGGTGTAGAATGAATGGTTAGAATTAATTGAAGCCTCATGATCGAACGGGCAAACAAAAAAAGATGATGTGGCTTTGATAGTTTTTCACGTGCAGGAGAATATGAACTCGATCTCGTGGCTGCCATATACGCTTGGCGTGGTGGCCAACCTCGGACGGGACCCCAATCCTGATGTGCACGGCTCTATATGGCAGACTGCTAACTTGTTTTTACGTCACATGAGCTTAGAAAATTTAAGATTAATGAACTGAATTGTAAGTAGGTAATGCAAATTAGTTGATGTCATTCTGATTTTCAGCCTTTCAGGTTCTTGGAAATGCGATATTTAGGAACCTGATAACAGTCCTGGGGATCGCTATGGGTTTACAGTTGCAGGTGTTGTTTTGTCTGGTGAGACGAAGAAAAGGAACAAGTGAGCTCAATTCAGGCAACAACAGATTATTGACGGAACAAGTCAGCCTCTTATTCTCTGGAAAGTTGCGCCTGTCTTTAGATGACCATTCTGTACTTGCAAATTTTTGTCTCGTGCCCAGAATTCTTCTGATGGAATCATGGTGATGGGATGAGGAAAAAAGAGCAACAAAGTTATTTTACATGCTCCAGAGTTCCAATTTGAGCTCACAGTATGATTCGCGATGAACTCGCCATTCAAACAGGTTGTTGTACCGAATCATCTCACTCAGAGTCAGGGTTTCAAAAACCGTTTCAATTTTGAAAGTTGGTTGGCACCGGCTTGGCTAGTTTTAGCGAAAATGTAGCATGCTACAGTAATCTGAAAAAACTGAGCAAATGCGAAACTCAAATTTTTGAGTGAAAATCATTCGGTTCTACTAGTTTAGCGCTCAGTTTTTTTTGATTTACTGAAACCAGCGTTTTTTTGGTGACCCTTCGGTTTGACTAGTTTTTCAATTTTCAATTTTTTTGAATTTTTTAAAACAAAAATCAATCATCCGATGAAACTGAACCAGATGTTTTTAATGCAAACCGCAAATCTGACCAGTTTTCACCGGTTTTATAAACCTTTGCTCAGAGTTGCTGTGACAAAAATAATCATGACAAATAATGATTTCGATCTTACTGCTCCATCGGTCCTAAAACAAGTGACTTTTAAAAATCAAAGTTTGACCACTATTTTATTTAGAAAATTCACAAAAAACAAAAAACAAAAACAAAAACAAAATCATATTTAAAGTATTTATAATAATAAATCATTTCACAATAAATAAATATTTTTTACGGATTTTTTGAATAACACTTCAATCGATGTGCTAGTTTCAGGTATGATTACAATACTTTTATCATGCTTTTCTGCACGGATTTCACGGTCTTGATTTGCTTCCAGCAACTAGTAAAACACAATTTAAGGAACAGCCTGTTTCCCAATCTTCAGCTGATTTCCTGGTCCAGCAATTTACGGAGGCGACGATCTGAAAAATATCATCCTCTGCTATATCAAAGATACTCCAGGCTGGGCGCATGACACATGGTACTACGCACTTATACTCCTCAATTGATTTCCTTCCAAAATAACGCGCCACAAGATCGTATCAATCAAGAAAAGAAAATGACCGTTGGGGGAAGATCCGTGTTGCCAAATAAAAAGACCCCGCAGGGCGCATCCCAGGGAAGCCATGTCGAGCTCCCGTGGAACCCCTCGTCGAGCTCCCTTGGCGATCGCGATGGCGGACAGGCGGCTCCCTCCCCACCCTCTCCGGTGCCTCCTCGCGGCACGCCGTCGCCTCTCCACCGCCAAGGTTAACCCTAACTAAGCGCCCCACCTCTCCTTCCTTCAGTCTCCTTTGAAACCTCACCGTATTCTTCAGTCTCAAGGTTTAACCCTAGTGCTGTCGGCTGTCGCTGCTGGAAGTGGAGCTCATGGCCGTCCTGGACGCCGACCTCCCGGACCCCACGGCACGCACCGCCATCGCCCTCGTCCGCCCGCCCTCCCTGCCAGAGGCCAGAGGGTAGCTCCCTCCCACCTCTTCCCTCACCTCGTTTCTCGCCGTACCGGGTTTCGGGATTCTGGCTGAGACGGGCTTACGCCGCGTCGTTCTGGAGAAGCGCGTCAGGTTAGGAGGACTGGAGGAGGCGGAACCCCTCGTCGACATCGAGCTCCCGCGGCGGTCGCGAACTCGCGATGGCGGGCAGGCCGGTCGCGGATACGCGGCTCCCTCCTCATCTCCCGCCCTGCTCGTGGCGCGCCGCCTCACCACCGCCGAGAACGACCCTAAGTCCCTCACGTCTCCTGCAGTCTCCTTTGAAACCTCACCCGCACCGCCGCCTCTGACCAACAGGCTCTGCGCGTGTATACATAGTCGGTCCCTCGATGATCTTAAATCTACAGCACACATCTACTCGACCTCTGGTCGACCTTGGAACTCACTTTCGACCTCTGAAGCGTGAAGATGAACAATGCGCAACGAGAAAGCAGAGACAAACGCACGCGAACTGGCCGAGTGAACAATGCGCAAGATGACCTCTGTGCTGCCTTGCACTTCGAGAGACCTGCTCTCTCCAGAAGCTTCGCCGCGTAGCGGACTGGGAGAGCTTGCTGACTCCTCCCTCCTGCATCATCTTGATGTCCAAGTAGTAGGATAGTAACCCCAGGTCGCTCATGCTGAACAGAGAAGTCATCTGCTGCTTGAACGTTTCGATGTTCTCTTTTAATGGCGCAGGTGATGATAAGATCAAAGACGTAGACTCCGACGATCAGCGTGCTCCCTCGGAGCGTCGTGTGTAGAGCGCATGCTCATTTACATACTTGCTGAAGCCAAGCTTATTTAAGCTTGAGTCCAGCTTGGTGTTCCATGCTCGTGGAGCCTGTCAGAGCCTGTACAACGCCTTCCGCAGCTGGAGCACCTTGTGCGCTTCACTCTTCTCAACGAATCTCGGTGGTTGTTCTACGAACACCTCTTCAGCTAGCTCTCCATTGAAGAATGCTGACTTCACGTCCATGTGATGAACCTGTCAGCTTTTCTCCGCCGCCAACGCCAACATGAGTCGGACCGACTCCATCCGCGCAACTGGCGCGAACACCTCGTCGAAGTCCACTCCTTCTCGCTGCACGTACTCTTTAGCAACCAGCCACGCCTTGTGTTTTATCAGCTTCACATTGGCATCACGCTTCACCTTGAAGACCCACTTGAGCCCGATAACAGGTAGCGGATCCACTAGCTCCCAAGTGCGGTTCTCTTCAATTGAACGCATCTCCTCTGCCATGGCCTTCTGCCAGCATGGGTCGCGTTCGGCATCTGCGAATGTGCTTGGTTCCTAGGCAGTCACCGTCAGTAGTTGCTGCACGCTGCGTTCCACCTGAGACCCTGTCCTCAGGTGTTGCGGGTCGGTGATCAAATCATTGATCGACCGATACCTCAGCGGCCCTTCGTCCTGCGTCGCATCAAGGTCGGGAGAGCGGTCGGGATGTGACGACACGAACCTTGGTCTCATTGTCGACCTCCGCGACCAGGAAGACCCTGAGCTTCCTGTACTCGCGGCGTCTGAGTCGCTCTGCCGAACCTCAGATGCCGACCCTCCACACTGACCCTGGCCCTCAGGCCTCGAGTCACGCTGGAGTCCTCCTCCCTCCCTTGTATCGCGCTGACTGCCGCCGCGCCGATCGCCTGACCTTTGACCGCTCCGACTGCCCGACCTCTGCCCGCGTCGACCCGCGGACCTGGAGCCGCTCTGCCCAGCCGGATTCGAATCCTCATGACTTGCTGATCCCGGGCTCCGCCGACCTCCAGTCCCGGCATCGCGCCGACTGCCCGACCTCTAGCCGCGTCGACCCGCGGACCTGGAGCCGCTCTTCCCAGCTGGATCCGAGTCTTCCTGACTTGCTGATTTTGGGCTTCGTCGACCTCCAGTCCTAGCATCGCGCTGACCTTTAGTCGCAGCTTTATCGCGCCGACCGTCGGACTCAGAGTCCTCCTGACTTGATAACCTCGACCCTTGGTCGCGCCGACCCGCCGGTTGCTTCCTGCGCCGACTTCTGGAGTCCGAGCCTTACTCCGTCAACTCTGAGTCGCGCGGTGCGGCTGATCTAGAATCGCGCCGACCCCGACCGTCCGAGCCCTCTGTCTTTGCCGACCTCGATTAGCGCCGACCTCTAGCATCGCCGCGCTCAACTCCCCCTGAAGCTCAGCCCACCTCCTCTATCTCCGAGGAGTGCTCGAAGGAGAAGGAGCTCCGTGAGCCTGCCTCTCCTTCATTGGCACTGGTCCCCGACCAGTTTCAGTTTGCCGCCTCGTCGAAGACGACATCCTGAGAGATATGCACCCTCTTCCCGTCAGGGTCATATAGGCGATACACCTTACTCCCGGCTTCATAGCCAAAGAACACGATCTTGGTGCTCCTATCCTCCAGCTTGCCGAGGTGTGGCTTCACCGTCTTCACGTGCGCCACGCAGCCGAATGTCCTGAGGAAGGACACGTCTAGCTTCATCCCGTGCCAAGCCTCGAAGGGGGTCTTCCCGGCTACGGCTTTGGTCGGCGAGCGGTTGAGGATGAACACCGCCGTGCTCACCGCCTCACCCCAGAATGCTGCCGGCACATCCTTGGCCTTCAACGTGCTCCTGACCATGCCGACAATGGTCTGGTTTCGCCTCTCCACGACACCATTATGCTGCGGCGAGTATGGTGCCGTGAGGTGCCGCTTCATGCCCTTCTCGACGTAGTACCGACTAAACTCCACCGAGATGAACTCTCCACCCCAGTCGGTCCTCAGCACGCGCAGTTTCCGACCCGTCTCGGTCTCAACTCGCGTCTGAAACTCTACGATGACTCTGAAAGCCTCGTCTTTGGTGGTGAGAAGTCGTAACCACATGTACCGACGGCAGTCATCTACCAGTAGAAGGAAGTAGCACCGACCCCCATGCGTCGGCGGGGTGATTGGCCTACAGATGTCGCCGTGCACGAGGTCCAGAGGACCCTCGGCACGGTACGTCGCCTTGCTTGAAAACGACTAACTCCGCTGCTTTCCGGCGAGGCAACTGTCACATAGCTCCCTGACATGCTCGATCATGGGAAGGCCTCGCACCATATCGTGCCGACCTAGCCTTGCCAGCGCATCAAAGTTGATGTGGCCAAACTGCCCATGCCACAGCCACACATCGTCGCCAAGCCTCACCGCCAGGCACACCGGCTGTGTCACCTGGAGCTTGGTGGTGTAGAGACGGTTTATCCCGTAGTTCACCTTCAGCAACAGCCGCCGCTCTCGGTCTCTGACGCGGAGGACCCTATCTTCGAGCAATACCTCGCACCCTCGCTCGTCCAGCTGCCCGAAGCTCACAATGTTGGTCTTTAGACGTGAGATGAAGTAGACTCCGGTCAATGCGCGGTGCTCTCCATTCCGACCCCTGAACACCACCGTACCTTGTCCCTCAATCTTCACCACCGACTCGTCCCCGAACTTGACCGACCCCGAGATGACAGAGTCAAGCTCTGTGAAGACCGCCTTGTTGTCCGTCATGTGGCTGCTGGCCCCTGAATCGAGGTACCAGACGTCCTCGACGGTGTCTTCCTTCCTTCCCAGGTGAACATGAGCCTGGACCTCATCCAGCTCAAGTTCCCGATGCTCTCCGTCCTCTAAGACGTCCCCGAGAGCACAAAGCTGCGACAGCAGCAAAAGCGAATCTTGCTCGCCCTCTTCCGCCAGATGGGCCTTCTCCTTCCGCTCTCGACCCTGGCAGGCGCGCCCCTGACTCCCGCGGTCACGTGCACAGTGCCCCTTCTTGCCACAGTTGTAGCACTCGTCGTCGACGCGTGGGGAGGGTCCGCCATTCCTTAGCTTGCCTCTACCACGGCCGCTCCGACCGGAGGTGGACGGGCTGTCCGCCTGCTCTCTGCAGCGCGCCCTCCATTCTTCCTCCGTCAACAGCAGCCTGCTGCTGGTACTTGCTGGTATCGCTGCCGCAGCGCGGTCTTCGACCACCTTCAACCTCCCGGTCACGTCCTGCAGCGTGAGTTTCGAGAGGTCGAGCAGAGTCTCAATCGAGAGAGTAATCTGCTCGTACTTCGCCAGCACAACACGCAGGTATTTCTCGATAACCCGTTGCTCAGTGATCTCATCACCGAGTGCCGCTAGCTCCGCCACCAGCAAGATGAGCTGCAGTGCGAAATCCTCCACGGACTCGCCATCACGGAACCTGATGTTCTCGTACTCCTTCCGAAGCAGCTGCGCCTTCGTCTTCTTCGCTCGGTCCGAGCCTACGCGCATCGATGCGAGTTTCTCCCACGCCTCCGCCGCTGTCTTCGCTCTCCACAAGTTTTTAAAGTGCGGAAGATCTAAACTTATTACACAAGGGCATCCTAGATACTAAGTAAAAGGATACATCGAGGCCATATGATATACCTACTAGCAACAACTCACTCAAGGCGGAAAGCTCCCAGTAAACGAAGCCACCCTCAGAGGTTGCTCTTTCTGACTGAAACTGAGAAGGGAAAGAGAAAACACCTGCAACAGAAAACAACAACTACAAAGCCCTAAGCAACTAACGCTCAGCAATACTTATCCGACAAAAGTGGCTACCTACAGCCGAGTTCTAAGGTTGAGAAGGCTGACTCATCATGGTTGGCTATTTGTAAAGATTGCACTATGAGTGAATCTTTACTTTCATGTTTTAACGACATATTAAGTTATGAAAAGATAAATTTAATTTGCATTAAAACTATATCATACAAAAATGTTAATAAGGTTCTGAGAGATCAAACATAATCATATTCCATATTGACTAACTCCTTACTACGATGGGACTCAAAGAGACAAGTGGTACTCGTTACTGTGAGGGGCAGCTACTCGAATCGATTTACATCCAACTGGAGAAACCTGATTACACGACATGTACGCGCTTCTCGGAAGCCGTACACGGCAACCTTTCACGCCAATGATACATAGCGCCGGTCCGATGCTCAGATCTCTCGAGCAGTGATCCTCCGTGCGATAACCACACCGGTCTATCCATTGTTAGTCACAAAGCTCTCTCTTTTATCATCTTCAGAAGAGAAATTCGGTTACGTCCAGTCACTACGCATATTAGGCTACATCAGTTTCTTGGGGCCATAGATCCAGTATTTAATCAGTACTATTCAAACTTGCTCAATAGGGCCGACAACGAACAGTCCTTAATCGACACAGACAGAGCTACAACACATTGGCGTGTTGTCACCTACTTCTCTACCCGGTCTTCAATTTATTCCATATGATAAGATAATCTATCCTGTACCAATCCTATAGCTCGCGAGTGAAGACTTATTCACTCGACTTCTACCGTTGAAAGAACTATTAGCTTAGCTTTACATCGAGTTACCTGTACCAAAATACTAACCCAAGGTAAGATTCTATAACTTTAACTATGGTTTCAATCAACTCCTATCACTTAGTGCACATTACAAACTAACCATCTACGGTGATAAAAGTAAATAATTTAAAAATAGAATAATGCACCGGGACTTGCCTGGGCTTTGCTCAAAGTTAGTTTAGCGAACGCCGTTTAGTGAACACCGACGCGCGGGCGGGGTTTAAAGCCGAACGCCGCCGCGCTACTGCTCTCTCTTTCGCTTTCCCACCACCTCGTCCTCACTTCGGTCGTCCACCATTGTCGCCGCCGATAGCGCTCGCCGAGTCGTCTTCCGTTCTCGGCCTCGACAAGACGAAGCACACCCTCCCCTGGCTGAGCTTCCCCAGCACCCCAGCCCGCCTCCTCTCCCACTGAAAACGCCAGATTTCGAGTTTTGCCCAAATCACAGACTTCAGACCCATCGGCCATCGCTGTTCTTCGGAGTCCGCCGCGTCCGGTGAGCATCTCTTCATTTCGAGTCAAGGATCATCTTCTTGGATCCCTAGAGCACCTGTCAGACTCACCTACTAGCCGTTTTCGTCACTTGGGAGCAGGAATTTCTGGAGCTCGCCACCGTTTTCGGGGAAGACGACCACCTCGCCGGTGCCGACCCAACTCCGACCATTTTCCACAACGACAACCTCCGCACCAGCCTTCTCTGTGCTCCGAGGAAGCTCTAGGCGAAGGAGTATACGGATTTTGTCAGCTCCCATGACTGCACGACCTCACCGGAGCCTTTCCCGAGCTGCCCGCCGTTGACGACCTAGTATCGGTGAGCAGGCCCTTCGTTGACCTCCTTGACGATGCTGAGCATTTTGGTCATGAGCCCCGCCACTCTGGCCGACGGGCACGTCGCCGCCGACGAGCGCACCTCAGAGCGCCGCCCACGGCCATGGCTGCCGACGGGGGCCGAGGTGCCTGGATCCCGTGCGGCGTGTCCCGGATCCAGTGCGGCCTAATCCCATGGATCGAGCTGTGGCCGCCCTAATGGGCCGGGTCCATTCTGGCCCAGTAGGTGGCCGGGCCCATTTAGGCTGAAAATTGTATTTTAAATTGTGAAATGATTTATTTAATTACCTAAAAATTGTTTAAGTTTGTAAAATTCATAGAAAATTTATTTTAGCTCAGAAAATTATGAATTTTTTTTGTTAGAATCCTCTCAACTAGAATTATATTCTGGAGCTGACTAATTTCTATTTTATGCATTAAAATAATTTAATTAATTCAAATCATTTAATAAATGAGAAAAATGCATTACTATTCTTTTCAGCATATAAAAATATTATAAAATTTACTTTCTGTCCCTTTATTTAATTTTTACTGGTTTGAAAAAATACTATAATTTATTTCGGTAAAAATAATTTTATGAATAATTTATTCCTTGTATTTAAATCATTATAAATCTATTTGTTTCCAAAAAATTCTGTAAAATTTTGGAAAATTCGAAAAATAATTTCCTTTATATTATGAAAGCTTTAAAATTAGTTTTATGTCTTCAAGAACCATATTAAAAGAGTTTATAATCATATTTAATTACTTATTTTCCAAATTCATGTATTATTACTAAAAGAGTTTTATTTATAAAAATATAAAAGGGCATCACTCTCATTGTATACATATCATTTCATATAGGATCCAGGGAAAATAATGAAGAGATCGGGGAGTAGTATCAGGAGGTTCAAGAAACCCCGATCAACGTTGATCTTGTAACGGAGGAATCTAACATTGATCAAAGCCCAGGCAAGCTCCGGTGCATTATTCCGTTTTCAAATTATTTACTTTTTATCACTTAGATGTTTAGCTTGTAATGTGCATTAAGTGATAGGAGTTGAATGAAACCGTAGTTACATTATAGAATCTTACTTTGGGATAGTATTTTGGTACAGGTAACTCGATATAGAGCTAAGCTAATAGTTCTTTTAACGGTTGAAGTCGAGTGAATAAATCTTCACTCGCGAGCTATAGGATTTGTACGAGATGGATTATCTTGTCATATGGAATAAATTGGAGACCAGGCAGAGAAGTAGGTGATAACACGGCATGTGTGCATTGCAAATGTATGGCCAATGTGTTATAGCTCTGTCTGTGTCGATTAAAGACCGTTTGTTGTTGGCCCTATTGAGCAAGTTTGAACTGTACTGATTACATACTGGCTCTATAGGCCCCAGGAAACTGATGTAGCTCAATGTGCGTAGTGACTGTACGTAACCGAACCTCTCTTCTGGAAATAATAAAAGGGAGAGCTTTGGGGCTAACCATAGATAGACTCGATGTGGTTATCGCATGGAGTACCACTGCTCAGGAGAGGTGAGTATCGAACCGACACTATGTATCATTGACGCGAAAGGTTGCCATGTACAGCTTTCGAAAAGCGCGTACATGTCGTGTAATCAGGTTTCTCTAGCTGGATGTAAATCGATTCGAATCGCTGCCCCTCACAGTAATGAGTACCACTTGTCACTTTAAGTCACATCGTAGTAAGGAGTTAATCAATATGAAATATAATTATGTTTGATCTCAGAAACTGCTTAGCATTTTGTTTGATATAGTTTTAATGCAAATTAAATTTATTTTTTTATAATTTAATATACCGTTAAAACATGAAAGTAAGGATTCACTCATAGTGCTTTCTTTGCAAATAGCCAACCCTGATGAGTCAGCCTTTTCATTTCTAGGAGTTGGCTGTAGATAGCCATTTTGTCGGATAAGTCTTGCTGAGCGTTAGTTGCTCAGAGCTTTGTGATTGTTGTTTTCTTTTGCAGGTGCTTTCTTTTTTTCTTCTCAATTCCCGACAGAAAGAGCAACCTCTGAGGGTGGCTTCGTTTACTGGGAGCGTTACTCATCACTTTGAGTGTGTTGACACTAGTAGTACGTCGTATGGGCTCGATGTATCTTTTGCTTAGTATTCAGGATGTCTTTATGTAATAGGTTTGTAACTTTCGCACTTTGAAAATTTGTGGTTTGTGAATATAAATAACCAGTTTGTAATATATTTTATCGTGCTTGAGCTGTATTGTGGTATTCGCTTCATCGAGTGACATCCGATAGGATTCTGAGGTCGATGTGGCAAAGGAGAGCTGGGGTAGAGAGTGAGGGAGAAAGAGGGGTAGATGTCCGCGAGAGACACTGGACCGTAGTCAACTTCGTGGCAGTGGGGAAGATGTCGTGGCACGCATGTAATCCTGAGGCTCGCGAGGGGTCGGCACCTGGTAGGCATCGGTGGCGGTGTGGGAGAGAAGGAGCTCGTGTGCTGTCCGTGCGTGGGTGGAAGAAGGCGCCCTGAGTGGCTGACAGGCGGGCCCCACAAATTTCTCTTTTTCCTGATTTTTGTATTTCAACGCTGCTCCTTGTTTTTACTTCCAAATGAGTACTTTCCGAGCTCTAAATATCTTGAAATTTGGTAGGGTGGTAAAACTTTTGAAGATGAACAACTTTTATTTTGGGGTCAAGTGCAAAATCGAAATAAATGAAATTATATTGAATTTTAAAGACAGGCAATCTTTTAGAGCAAAACAATTTATATAAAACCTTTAAACCTCAAAATAAAATTTTACAAAAACCTCTAAAATTCAAGTAGTTGTAAAATCTTTTAAGAGTGAATTTTTTTTCACCATATTTCATGGAAAATTTTGAACTCACATTTTAAAATTAAAACTTAAATGCGAACTAGCTAAAATTGATTTAAATCTTTTTTTTTTACTCAGTTTTCGTGATTTCGAACTTAACAGCTTGGCTCTTTTATTTAGAAACCCGAAGTGTTACAGCTTTCCCTGCCTCGTTGACCACAGCCTCCCCAGCCACCCCAACCTATCGAGCATGCCCAGCCACCTTTCTCCCATTCCTTGCGCGCCTCCGAGTTTTCAAAGAGATCAAAATCTGTGGAGTGTGTTTTGCAGGTGCATTTCATATTTAGCTACGCTTGGCATGAACGGCTTGGAGCTTTTGCTGTTATTGGTGCTACCATCGTTGTGCCTGTTTGCTGCTGTGAGTCTGTTTGACCTCCATGATGATTAGAATGATCTGCAATATGATTATGACATTGTTCCAGGATTTTGCTTTCATATTGCTGCGGAGCAAACTTGTCCAGCTGACTATTAAATGTGAGGGATCAGATGACTGGAAGGTGGAGTTCTTCCCCAGCATCCCAAAGATCAAATCTGAGGTGAGTGCGGCCTTGAAATATTCAGATGTTTGGACTGAATTTTGTGGTTGTGGTAACAATTTTCGTGAATTGTTGACAATTATGTTGCAAGGTCCATCCAGCAAGAACCCTCTTGCTTGCTAGTGGTATAATGCAGAGGGTGATTCTGCAGAAGAAGATATGAAGGTATTTTCGTCTGTCACCTTTATTGTCTTCCTGGCTATAATCACTTTTAGTATAATCCTGCAACACGCTGTTGAGTGAAGTCAACTTGTTTGCATCCACCTAGAACTGGATCAGTTCAGCGTTGCCTTTTGGCATACTTTCCGTTGTACTGCTTATTCATCCGATGCGACATCACCGTCATGAACAAGCTGGTCCTCGAGCCATTCTATCTAGAGATGCTGGATCTCCTCTGTGACTGCAATGGCGACCTCTGCAAGAACCTCCACAGGGAGCATCTGGCCTCGAGCAAACCGAGCTGAAGAAGATGCTTCTTGGGTGTCTTCCAATCTGAACACAAGCACCAGAGCGAGAGTTATGTTTAAGCTTAATAATTCATCAGATAGCTCGCATTTTCTTTTATCTTGACCTTGAACTTATCATAACTTACTATGCATTAATATATTTCCTATCAGCAAAGCTAAAGGGTTAGACAGAATGTTTCCTCCTGCCTCAATTGGTACAAGCATCGTTTATATTGCTCAAGAGGAGGGTGACCAAGCAATGGCATTTCGGACAGCAGCTCGGATATTCCCCAGGTCAACAATCCATTTCCTGACTTTTCCTAGACAACCATTATCTTCATTATAAGTACTGATTGATGATACATACTTCTTTTGCCATTGGAAATTTGATTCTGTTTTTTTTTTTTTTTTGAGACAACAAAAAACTGTTCTTCAACTTCGTTCTACCATTTTCAGGCTTTTTTCTATCTATTGAACTGCGTTGGTAGCCTACGTTTTGTCAAGTAAGAGTCACAAATAATGTAGCATGGAAGTAGGTTTATATGCTTTGTAATGTTGCTGCAAGGAAACCTGAAAGGAACAACTAACCTCATTCTTCTATCCTCTTCAGGGATGTAAATCTCCACCTTGATGACCAATGTTTTTCCACGAGAATCATGATTCACTCGGCTTATATTTTCCTTTTACATCTGTGGATCATCCGGCCTCTATGGCAACAGATATATCTGTTTTGCCTTTTACATTTGTGGATATGGCAGTATCTTACTATTTATAATTTACGATTCCAAATGACAGTTGACTATACTCATGTTTTGTTCATTACCCATTTTCGCAGCTGGGCTATTGAAATGCCTTCAAGGCATTTTAAAAAGAAACAGCCTCCACAGCTCTAGAGGTATTAAACATTCTCATCTCCTTTCATTATTCTTTCAGCTGCAGGGATCATTATTAAAAATTATGTTTTAGGTATATGCTAAAAAGAAATATCACACACCTTTTAACATACAACACAAAAATAGTTGTTAATAAATGGCTGAATACAAATATAAATGAGAAAGCCTAATCAGAAAGCCATCTTAGATATTAAACTTCCAGGCTTTCAACTGAAAGGAGATATGTTATTATAGCTTTTATAGACCCTGCTCTTTCTCCATCTATTCCCTGAAACTGTGCTTGTGTATTTGTATTTTTGTTTCTATACATTGAAATCACCTTGGGAGTACTTTTACCAGCTGAGCTCAGGTTGCTATGTTCATCATCATTTTGGAGCATTATACTCTTTAGTTTTTTTTTTCTTTTCAACAAAAAACAGGCACTGTCTTTATACTCTTTCGTAGTGCAAGAAAATACTGTGCATTTTTTTTTCACCAAAAGGAACAATCATGCTTAATTTGCTTCGTTATGTGTATCTTCAATTTTTTTCTGACATAGCGGAGGAGGTGGGTGTGGCAAATTTTTTCTTGTTTGGACTGTACTGATTTCAATATAACTTATTGTTTTATCCTTCTTGATGACCCGATGCTTGTTAATTTTCTTGCACCACTAAATTTGTTCATACTTTCAGCATAACATTTTTCTGATTATGACCAGCTGTTTTAAAGTTATAAATACTCAGGTTTCTCATGTCACTCAGCTCTGATAAACTGGCAATTGATTGATCATTCAGAGTATGGCTCCCAACTGTCGGATCGTTAAGCTTTTTTTTTTCCTTTTCTTCAGCTTTTGAAGCATCACATATATGCTATTGGTAAAATTGAGTTTAAAGTTTAAACTACCCAAGAACATGAAGCCTGTTGTATTTGCTATATTCGATTTGCCTCATCTTGTTACAATGTATTAGTGGAAATTTCTTTTAATCCTTGGGATAGTATCTTCTACAACTGCAAACAGAACAGTCCTGCCAATTCGTTTGTAGAATCAGAAGCATGATGGTTTTCTGCTAATGATTTTGTAATATTTGCAGACCAGATTGGTGCTGCTCAGCGTCCAATCAAGATATGTGCTTGCTCTTGCTGACTGATCTTTGATGCCTTACGGGAGTGCGGCTACTCACAAATTCCTGCTGCTGCCTGTCCTGACCAGCAAGCAATTGTGTCACATTAGTGAATTGAAACTTATCATTTAGAAGTATACCCTTTTTTTCCTTTTAAACAAAAACCAGGCGCTGTCTTGATACTCTTTCATGAGCAAGAAAATACTGTTCATTTGTTTTCGCCGAAAGGAAAATGCATGCTTAGTTTGCTTCATTATGTGTATCTTCAATTTTTTTTCCTGACATAGCGGAGGAGGTGGGTGTGGCACATGGAGGTTGTTTGAAACTAGCGTTCCTGCATCATGTTCTTGTTTGGACTGTACTGATTTCAGCATAACTTATTGTTTTGTTCTTCTTGACATTGTAGTAGTTGGATTTTGTCTACAAAGCTCCCTGCTTGTTAATTTGCTTGCACCACTAAATTTGTTCGTACTTTCATCATAACATTTTTCTGATTATAACCAATTGTTTTAAAGTTATAAATGCTCAGGTTTCTATCAATTCGTTTGTAGAATCAGAATCACGATGGTTTTATGCAAATGATTTTGTAAATATTTGCAGACCAGATTGGTGCGGCTCAGCATCCAATCAAGTTATGTGCTTGCTGTTACTGACTGATCTTTGATGCCTTATGGGAGTGCGGCTACTCACAAATTCCTGCTGCAGCCTGTCCTGACTAGCAAGCTTAGATGAGTAATAAATCTGTTATTTTTTATTGCAACTCTTTCCCTTTTCTTGCAAAGATCATGTGTAAATTTTCCAGGCTGTTGATAGGTGGGCAACAATTGATGTACTGGTAACAATGCACATACTGCCAAATGTGGTTCGCTTTTTTGCAGTTATTCTGCTTTATTCCTTTAAGACACATTTTCATATAGACCTTATTGATTACAACTGTGAAATGAAACAAGATATACACTCAAAGAGAACCCAATTTTTTTCATAGATGTACATAATTTTTTTTTATGTTATATTGCTTTGTTGGCATTCTGCCACATGTTAAATTTATAAAAAATACAATTTTTTTTAGTTCACCTAGCTAAAATTTGATCTCGACGTGTTTTATTGTTGTAGTGCTGTGCCATCTTAAAATGAAAGAGAAGTCATCTATCCGTGACTTTTTGGTTTATCTGAGTTTTCTGACTCATCACATATCACAAATGATGCAGCTCCACATCTTTTTACGTAATGATATTTATTGTGGGTCTTTGTTTGGCATCTTTGTGGATTAATATCTTCATTGAGGTTAAGTCTCTCAGCTTATAACACAACATATCAAAGTATTTTGCTTCTTATTAAAGTAGCAACATGTATTTCTTGGACCTACATTACATTCACATAGATTTACAATTTGTATTCATCTAAAATATACCGCTGAAGTACCAATTTCTAATTTTGTGTTCTCTGATTTGTACTGGAATGAAGAGTGAGCAGCCTGCAGTATTCTGTCACATTGACAGAAGCTACCGCATCAACATTATAATTCTGCAGGAATGATCCTACGTTGGTTACGACACTAAATTAGGATTGTTAATTATGCTTTAGTTGGAGGTTGTGCTTAGCCTCAGCCTCCTTAAATTTTACTCTCTCTCTCTCTCTCTCTCTCTCATTCACTCTCTCTCTGTTATTTGCAATGTGGATTTGTGATACAGGTCATACAGGACAGGAGCAGTGATCCTGATGCAGGAGACTGGGTCAGCTACAGGTAGCAACTGAGTGTATGCATGGCATTAGATACTTTTTCACCCAAACAATATATTCAAGAATTACACTGCAATGTAATATGCATGCTTAACATTCTGAGGAAATTTATATATTCGTTTTATAATTTATTATATGTTTGTAACACATTTTCTTTTGTTAGGTTATCAAACTTGAGCATTGTACCGGCACTCCGATGTTGTATATATTTAAGGAGGCAAATACCGGGTGAGGAAGTCCAGCAGGACCTTTCGAGGCATGTGTCTATACTTTATACCAAGGTAAGCATCTTCTCTGTTTTGTTGAAAATTGTTTGAGGAGACAACATTCAACCAATTTCATACATTTTTGGAGCTGTCCTGGTAGCTTTGTGATTTGTGGACTTTTCATCCGAGTGATTGCCCTTTATTATTATACGAATGATTCTAATAGATACTCCAGTGGGATTGAAATTCTGGTATTATTCTCTACGGCTGGAATTGGCTATTGGTTGCAGGGTCCAAGGTTTGCAAGGAGGCTGAGAATCTGATAGTGATCTGCAACTCCGTGTTTGCCTACTTTGTGAACCTGACCAACTTCCTGGTCACCATGAACTGCAGGTGATTCGACACTAATTCTTGCAGGGTTCTACGTAGCACTGCATCACTTGAGTTTGGAAATTTTCAGATTCATTGAGTAGGGAATGCAAATTCATTGATGTGCTTCTGACTTTCAGGTTCTTGGAAGGAAATGCAAAGGGCGCTGTGGCTGTTGTGGTTTCCATCCTGACAAAAGTTGTTATGTATGGTGAGACCAAGAAAAGGAACAGGTGAGCTGACCATTCCATACATGCAAATCTGTGTCTCGTGCCTGACATTCTTCTGATGGAATCATGGTGACAATACCAGGAAAAAGAGCAACAAAGTTAGTTTACATGCTCCGGAGTTGCAATTTGAGCTCATAGAATGCAGAAATGTAGATCTGCCCATGAAACAATATTTTTGTACATTCAAGATGTGCGATAAACTTTGCCATTCATACTCAATGTTGTTCTTGTTTATCTCACTCAAAGTTGCCTAACAAGAATAATCCTGAAAAATCATGATTTTAATGCTTACAAACTAGTACTAGCAAATTGAGATGAACAAAGAGCATGTGTCAGTTTCAGGTATTTCTTTTTCTTACAGCTGGATTACAATACTTTTTTTTTGTCTTGCTTTTGCACGAAAACTCAACTGAATCTTCAGCTGATTTCCTGGTCTGGTCCAGAACGGTAAGGAGGTGACAATCCAGAAAATCTCATCCTTCATTTATTTAGAAAACATTGAGCAAATTATGTGGAGTGGTTAATATAAATGGCCCGCATCAGCACTTGATACGTATCTTCCGTTTTTTAAGCAAGTCTGACACGCAATCTTACGTTTTAATCTCCTCCTCAATTATTTCCCTGCATCTCACGTTTTTAGGCTGACGAGATCGTATCAAGAAGGAAAAAAAAAATGACCGTTGGGAAGATCCGTGATGTGCCAAATAAAAAGACCCTGCAGGGAAGCCATATACGTACAGGACGGCGGCGGCACCCCTCGTCGAGCTCCCGCGGCGATGGTGGGCAGGGCGGTCTCGGAGACGCGGCTCCCGCCCCCCCTCGCGGCGCGCGGCCGCAACACCATCACCGCTTCAGCACTCTGCTTCGAAACCGCACCACCTCCTTCTGACCAACGGCCTCGGGCCTGCGCTTTTACATGGGGTGCTGTCCCTGCCGGAAGCGGAGCTCATGGCCGTACGTCCTGGAGGCCGCCTCCCCACGGCGCGCGCCGCCATGGGCCTCGTTCGCGAGGTCGCCGAGCCTCCCTGCCAGACGGTACGCCTCCCTCGCATTGCCTCTTCCATACCGGGTTTGGGGATTCTTTCTGGGCTAACGCTGCGTCCACCTGCCGCGGGAGATTGCGCTTCAGGAGGAGCGCGTTGTGAGGTTGGGAGGAGGCCGGTGGCTGGCTACCACGCCCGCCGGGCAGGATGAGGCGCTGGGCGAAGGAATCTCACTAGGCGAGCTCACAGAGCCCCAGAGGCCGTTCGGCCGCCAGCGATTGGCAAAACACAGGCGAGCTGCTGGTTTTTGGAGTTTTCCTTAGTTCTCACTTCTCACCGCTATTTCATTCACGTTGTGCATGTATGGATTGTTCTTGTACAAGCGAGAGCACCAGGTGTTTGTGAATCTGTACTAACCAATCGTATGGGTCTCTACTTGACACGTGCAAGATTTCTCACAGACAAGTGCTGCACGGAATGAACCTTCTGTATCTTTTTGAAAGGAAGAACGAATTCTTGTATGTGTATACTGATCTATCAAAATAATGGCCTCATTGATTGATGCCCAGTCACTGCACGAAAACCAAAAGGATTCTTCCCATCTTTGTCTCGTTATCAGTCTACACATGTTATGAGCTTTGTTATACATGACATGACTACGAACAAATTGATACATTTATTTTGACAATGTAGCTTTCATTTGCATGGTATTGCCTGGTTGTATACTATTTAATATTTCTTTCTCACAGCGTGTAACGCTCCATCTACTTATTCTTTCAGGTTGTTTTTAATTATATGAGTAACCTATATTGTTCACAGGCACTTCAGTATACACAAAAGACAATTGGACCAGGGAATACTCTTCATGTATGGTGAAGTCTCCTAAAGAAAAGAAAAAGGTAATTCATTGATCACAGAAAAGTTGCCTTCTCTCTATAGACGGCACACAAGGGTGCGCCGACCTCCAGTAGTATCTTACATGTACTAACTTTCCAACATATTCAGAGATGGGACCTTTGATAGTTGGATTTACTTTTCCCCCTCATCAGTTGTCTCTTGTCTGTGAATGAGGTAGATGTTATTTTATTTTCTGATGATCTTTTTAGAAATGGAAGCGTAGAAGTGCCACTCAATGGATGTGTTTTGGCTTTTTAACTTGTTTGAGCCCCCGTTTCCTATTAGTTTTACATAGATGGTATCCTATTGACTGACATCGCGTCAGGAGATTCTCTTGCTGCCTGCCTTGCTGCTGGAGCAGCAACCTGGGTGATCAGGCCTTACTGACTGAATTTTGGTTCTTGGATGGTTGAAATCACTTAATATTTCACTGTTGTACATATACTCTTTCAAATGTTCATTAGTTTAATGCAAGCTTTTGCAGCCTTGATCTTTACTTATTCAGTGAAAAAATTTGCTTGTTTGTGAAAAATTATCCATTGAATGCCATTGATTTGCAGTTTTTATGAATTTGTCCACTAAATTAGTCTAAATTTGATTTAATCTTACACATATTTTCAGTTGTCTCCACTCTATAAGTGGCGCACAAGGATGCACTGATCTCTACTAGTTGATACTAATCCAGGTGTTCTTCACGGAGGTTGCTAATGTTTCTGGTTACCGATTACTGCTTGCTCTGTTTTTTAATTTTTATCATGAGACAACAGCTTTAGTTCATTATTGAACTAAATTTATTGTCCTAAAGACAAAAATTTACAAATAGGTGGAGTATTTTGAAGTACATTATTTGGGAACTGCCTTTATTTAACCTTCTTATGCATCTTCGATATGCCGTATGATTGAGATTGGTCAGAAAATGTTTCCTCAAATATTCCGATATGAGTTCTTGGTGCAAAAGGTTCTTATCCTTCATCTTATACATTCCACATTTATGCATGGAACCTTTATTTTAGGAAGTCTTAAGTTTGTACTTTGTTCCCACTGTACTAGACACTCCTGGATATTTTTTTTTTTACAGAACCTTTTTTTTTTTTTGCAGATGTCTATGAGGATCCTAGTGATGCGTTCAACACCTTTAGCTGATTTCACCAAGCGGTATATCTATTCTTGAAATCAAGGAACTTCAACAAGTATTCTTTTCAGTTGAAAAAATAACCAGCTATGGAAGGATGTTTTTCAAATGATTCTAGTTCTTAGGTGCAGGAAGGGTT
>BCLF01000179.1:70370-96417 GCA_001602275.1 Zoysia japonica | reverse complement strand
TTTTTTTTTTTTTTTTTGCAATTTTGTCTAGGCTTGAGGTCACTCTACGTGCTCATTTCTGAGAGCATGGCTGAGTTGGAATATTTACAGGTATATAGTTGCTCTTTATGCGCTTCACAGGTTATTTGTCTTTTCAATTGAATTCTTTGATGGCTGTATGCATTTTTTGTGTTCTTCCTGTAGTTATTTTTGTTTAGAACAAACAAACCATTCCAGTTTAGATCAGCTACTCTGGAATATTTTTTTTAACCGAAGCTACTCTGGAAATTCGGTCTATTTTAGTAGTTTTTGGTGGTATTTGATTATTGCGTCAACATTTGAACCACCTGCCCTGCACATCCATTTGCAAAATTGAATGATGACTGGTGCAATCTATGTACGTATTTCGGAAATATCTGCATGTGCTACTTCCTACTTATTTGTATTGGCATTTTTACATGCAGCCTGCCATTGGTATTGTTTTGGGCTTCATAGGGACAAAGATGTTATTTGACTTTTTTGGTGAGCAATTAGAAATATCGTACTCTTGTTTCATTATGTTCATATACAATGCATTCACCTAATTTTTGGCGTTATCTCCATTATCAAAACACCTGATAACATTGTTAGTTTATGTGCACTTCTTTTCATCTTATTAACTATGGGTTTCCGCTTCTGGCAGGTTACCATTTACCAACAGAAGCTTCCCTTGCCATTGTTACCACTTGTCTTAGTGGAGGTGTAATATTAAGTCTTAGGAAAGCTTCAAAAGTGGAGATGGAGAAATAGACTGGCGAGATGAGCAGGTAAAAGGTACTGTATCGATCAGCTTGCTGTATTCTTTCACTGGTAATGAAGCTTAAAAAAACAAGATGATATAAACACTTTAAGGACAGGTAAACATGCCCATTTTCAATAAAAACTATGTTCTTGAGTAATAAGGCTACCCAAACAAAACATGTTTGAATTTTATGGGAACTTAGGTAAACTATCAAATGCTGCATCATTCATTTCATGACCGTGGGAAAGTAAGAACACAAGAATTATTCAAATTCTCTTGTGGGACCTCACATATCCACACGCTGACACACTGTTCTTCATTTGCCACGTTGTGGTACTAACATCAAAAGTGACATCTCTCTCTTGGTGCAGTATGGATCAATCACTGTTAACATGAGGTGGTTCACATGTGGTAGCAGGCCTCGAGGACACTTGCAGTTTGCATAACTCCTGCGCTGCGCTGAGTGATTGACTGATAACAATCTGTGGTCTTATTATAGAATCACACATCAAAGTTGATGGCGTGACATTGGTGCCTGACCCAAATATGGAAGTCGGTTTGCCTTGGTTCTGAACGAAGAGGTTTAGGGGCCAAGTTGTGACGGGGGGTTGATAGGAGAACGGAGGATGCGTATAAATGGGAATTCTATCATAATGTATTTTGTACAAGCTAGTGGATATACTAGTATATTCTGAGGGTAAACGGATTATGAGCCATGACTTTCACAATGTATGTAAAATAACAAGATATGCCTTTTTATAAATTATAATGGAGCATGCATTTTTAAGAAATATCGTTTATTCCTATGATGGTACTTCTGACCTGAGGTATCAGAATTAATTTATCTATACATGCAGGACCGTTTTATTACATACATACATAATATACTATATCCAGCTGCTCCAACATGATACTTGTGCAAGATTCGCGATTTAGTCAACATACGATGGAGCAGTTAAATACTCCAGTAAAGTAGCAAACCAATTATATAGCGAATGCAATTCATTGTTCACACTGGAAAACAAATGCAGAACGAGTAACGACTGACTTCTGGAACCATGCATGCAACACATATATACAAATTTAAGAGCTAAAGCAACTTCGTTCATGAACTAATATAGCTTAGCAGACACTAATCATAAAACCCTGAAGAGCATGTCCACAAGGGCTTAGACCTTCGAACCATCGACTTCAGCAGCATAAACCTGGCCATATTCACCCTTGTCATCCTCATCGAGATAGTCAGCCCTGGCATTGAGGGCCAACATCTGACAAACCAGCCAGAAGAGAGAAGCATCTAGGGCAAGGAAAGCAGCACCACCAAACAGTCCGGTCTTTGCAGTAGGGCACTTGTATTCCATGTCTTGGTGGATGTTATTGTGGCGGTGAAGGTTCTCAGTGACTGTAGCCCAGAGCAACATTGCAAAAGCTAGGGCTGAGACAAGCCTGATTTCACAAACAGCAAATATAATCAGTGATTTGCATCTTGAAATCATGGATTAATTGTGTGTGCTAGATGCAGGAAACAGTATGATGCATAGTCTAATGATTCAGAAAGTTAAAATGTGCTACTAATAAGTCTAAAACGCTAATAAATCACACGATGTATGATAGCCTCACAAGCCTTTCAAATCCGCCTAGCCACTGTTCTACTGTGATAATTCTCGCTTTCTTTCTAGATGGATAATTCTACATCGTTGCCACCGACTAACATTAATATCTCAAAATATGTCAGGGTCCAAGCAAGATAATTCAGGAGTGCAAAATCATGGATGAGTCAATTTGTAGCTCTCAGTGTCATGAAATGCCAGGATAACACAAGTATAGTTATAAGGCAAATTCTTTCCAGTCCCCATGAACTTTTTTGGCCTTATAGCTGAAAGGATACTTACTCAGCAATAACGAAGAACACAGACAAGCTGGTGCTTTGAAACAATGCTTCGCGCGGAACCGACTTGCCGGAGTATGGATGAAAGATGGCGACATGCCCTATGATAGCAGCCAAGACAAGTGCCACAATGGACAGGCTTCCCATGGCAATGGTTGGGTCATTTGGGAACTTGCAGATGACAACGTCTTTTCCTTGGATAGGGTTTCCATAAGGAGGCTGCAACAACATCAAAATAAAGTTTGCAAAAGTTGAAGAAATTTGTTGGCATAACAGTACTGGTCGAAGATAAATGATACTAAGCAGAAGTTTCAACTGTGCCATAAATTTCATGATGCTTTGCATCTAAGCTCAAGTAAACTAGATATGACGCAGTCCTAAAATCTGAACCAGCTATTTGAAAGAATTGCTGGTTTCCTGTTAGCATCTAATAAAGAGAAGGCACTTGAGATTTCTTCATAGTTTACTAATGAAATCCGCCAGAAATTAGGGAAAAGGATGAACCTTTTTATTTTCTGCAACAACTCCAAGTACAAATGCCAGAAGGCCAAAGCAAGCGACAGTGAGAGCAATCCGTTGAGGCGAAGATAGAGCCATTGTTCCTGCAAGAAAGGCAAATATCTCAACGAGATCAATAAGAATGTAACTCAAATAACAGAATGCAGACACAGCAACAGCCGCATGCCAACAACTCAACATACTGTGAATCCTCCCTCCGTAAAACAAGGCTAATTTCCAGAGGAATCGAGCAATTTTTTATTACTGTTCCTATGTTGGACGCTACTAAATCCCAACCCTAGCAACAGAGGCTTACCACAAGAAAGTAACTCCGCAGTTTTTTTCTTTATCTGTTTTCTGTTCAAATTTGGAATTTCCTCTGTGGACGCACGGGAAAGGATGCACCTTCCTAATCAGAAGTTCAGAACGACATTTCGTCTGAGCAAAATTAGATTGGGTAAAGCGTAATCGACGGTTCGATCCGTTGCACAAAAAGTCAACCCTTCTCACCATGAAGAAGTGAATTGCAGTAGTGAAGAATCAGTTAACGGACCACAACCCAGTACATCAACAGACTAAGCAGTCCCCCGTCCCCTTAGACAAGAAGAAGAAACCAGGAGACGGGCTGGGATTCGGGTGTTCGTCACCACACACCCACAACCGACGATTCCGGCCGCAACTAGTGCCCTTCCCCTCCGAAACCGGAGTGCCCGGCCCGATTTTTCTCCCGAACAGTGTAATACCTGACCGTGATTCGATCAAAGAAACGATCTTGCGGGGGACGAAGCAGGACGCGCGGTTCCGATCCGAGGTGGATGGACTGGGCCGGAGCTCAGCTGCTTACCAAAGGAGGAAGAGAAGACGAGGCGGCGGTGGCGCGGTTGCCTGCCGGAGAGGGCTTGATCTGCTTGCTGGTCGCCGCCGGGCCGGTCACGATTGGGGAGGAGATAGATATGGCTTGGCTCGTGCCGGCCTGGGGCCTGGGGGACGGAGGAAAGAAGGGCGAGTTCGTTGGTTGGTTTGTTGGTGGATTAATTTGATACGTGTCAGTATAATTTTGTAAAATTTAAAATATACTATTTAAATTTATATGTCAATTTTTTCAGAGTTTTATTTGTTATTAATATATAAATAACATATATTAAAGTGTGTAAAATTGTAATGATATAAATTTAATTTGTCCGTTGTTGATCGTTGGTTGTATCCAGCTAGACCATTTTCTTTTCTTTTTGGAATTTCGTCGTGATTCCGTTGTACTGTTACGATTCTGCCACCGGGATTCTGGCAGGGCGATTCTGCCACCGAGATTCTGTTATCAGAATAAGGCATCGTTTGGTATAGATTCAAGAAAATAGGTTTTTGAGAAAAATAGCTTCTTCAATAAAATATTTTTGTAAAAAATAGATTTTATATAAAAAATATTTTTCAAACTGTTTAACAAAATAATTTTTATTGTGATCTCAATATATAAATGAATGAAGAATCGATGAAAAGCAACATTTTTAATGTTTTTGACTTAATAGTTACAAAGTGCTTCTGAAAGAGAAATATAGAAATACTTCTTATGAAACCGTTTGATGGGGCAAAAGCACTTTAAGAATTCATAACAAATATTTAGAGATAAATGAGTGGTTTAGATTGTTGAATTTTTTTTTAAATAAATTGATTTGGAGGCATTTTAGTTACGTTTGTGGAATTGTCGATAGTGTTGTCCATTCGATTAGCTTCTGATGGTGGACCTTGGGTGGTGGTTTCTTATAGAGCATACTCTGTACCTGTTTTTGCACCATTGAATCTGGTATTACATTTGTTTGTACACAGCACATACAGTCTGTAAAGTTTCATCCAGGTACCTAACAGGCCGTGAATCTGGTCGGAATTATTCCTTGGACTCTTGCATTCATCTAGGTGCTATAGTTCTTTTGATTTGCAACTGGCAAGCTGGTGTTTAACTATTCTTATATAAAATTTTTGTGCAAATATTAAAACAAACAAGTCACATTTAAAGTATCTCTAATGAATAAGATAGAGTCAAATACATAATCTATTTTGGGATGGAGGGAGCGCAACATTTTGTAATAAAATTTTGGAGCTCTGACTTGGCAGTAGGAATGCATAAACATTTTTTTCTTCTTATGTATGCTTAAACTCTTTTAAAAAAAAAGTGGGTTATGAAGTAAGGATTTACGGATCAGGTCGTCAATTTGAAGGCTTAGAATCCAGCACTACAGCTGAATGAGCAGAATCAGCAAATAAAGCATACTATTACTCTGCTCTTTGAATTCGCGGGCACCACACGGAAAACTGGCTATGGACTTTCTGCTTAACTTCACTCAAGCATGAACAGAACACAAAAATATGCTAACTTTCAATTAGAACCTAAATTCAACTGTACCAGGCTAATAAAGAACGAGACAATAAAGTACAAAAAAAACTTGTTTTCATGACAGGAAAGAAATATACAAGCTATCACCACTAATAAAGATGTTTGTTGGAGCCAAGGCCTGGTGCCGCGATGCTATGGTGTCCATATAGAAACAAGATGACTGCCGCTTTATACCCTGCAAAACAAGAAGCAACCGTCACCATGAGGATTTACTTTATTGATGGTAGAACAATTGAATGGTTCGGAAAAAAAATGAAGCCTGACAAAATATCTGTTGATCAAGCAACTAAAGAATTGAAAACATCTGAATATTTATTCAAATAACAGTAGCAAAATTCAGGTGGACGCTATCAGAACAAGATATTGGTTCTCACACTTGATATCTAGTTTCATCTATTTGTTTACTTTAGGAACCATCAATGTACTAATATTTTTACAACAAAACACAAGGGGATATATAAACATCTACTTGTGCCTTGCAGGGTGAATAATAAGATACGCCTAAAACTGTTCCAACAAATTTCCAAGCCCCAAGCTAATGATTACAGCCAAGTATACAGCGTAAAAAAGCACCATGGGAAGATTATTGCTTGTGATGTTAATTAAATCAAGCGATTTTATTGTAGATTACTCATCATCCAAGTAAAATTTGTAACAACCATCTAAAACACAAGTTGTAAGTTCAAAAATAATCACTAATAAAACATTTATCAGGAAAGTCAGCACAAATGTGCTCTACTAATTATCATGTACAGTAAGAAATAAACACTAGACATGCAACGACTCATAAATCTACATAATGATGAGGTGTTGAATTATTAGCTACAGGATGAAAAATTGAATTATGAGCAATAAGATGAAAATCACTTCTGCAGTACCCCATTACAGTTCACTAAAATGAAACGGATTCAAATAATGTGTCATGCTGACAAAGAAACAGCATCTTATTAAACAATTATATAGTATTTTTGGTTCAAACGAATGCAGGGCTGCGAAGATCAGAATAACTCTAAAAATTGGAACAATTTCAGGTAACAGTCATCTACAATGAGATTGAATAGCCGTGCATGAATATTAGATCTGCAGAAATTACCTGTGTCGATGTCTCAACAAATAGCTTGCTGAAAACCATGACATGATATTAATAACACAGAAGTACTCATGACATGTCTATCACTTCATGAAATTCCTTGCTGTTAGTCTCAGAGGGTGCCATATTTGTTATGTTCCCAGCAGGGAATGGCTGCAAACTTGATGGATTGTCATCAGCCTTGCTACCGGGAGTGGCCTTCACTGAAGTACTGGGGCCATCAATATCTGATTTTGCATTAGTTTTGCCTCCGAGGCCTCCAGAAAATCCACCAGCAGATTGATTCTTAGTAGCATGATCTCCTGCATCCTTGGCTTCTCCTGACACTGTAGGATCTGCATGGTCTATCTTCTGTTTTTTCACACTGTTTGCCGAAGGGGTGCCAGCACCATCATCCTCAAAATCATCGTTTCCTGCACCAGGGTCTGCAGGATCCGAAGGATCTTTCCTTGGCCTCTTCCATTTTTTAGTAGATGATGTGCCATCATCATCAAAATCTTCCTCCTCTCTACCTCTGTGCAGATAGGTCCACAGTTTTTTGTCATTATCATATAGTACACAAGGGTCACGTTCATAGTGCAAACGATCAAGAGCACCACTGACAACTTGATTAATAGCAGCCTCCTTATTGGCTTCTTCCAAGTATAGGTATTGTGAATCTCTGAGCAGCGTGCAGACATCAGCTCTTGTTCCGGTTCCTGCAGGCAACCTCGCAGCAGCATCTCTTACAAGACAGAGGATAGTGACATGTGGAGGACGATCCGGTAAGAGCATAGGATGTCCCCTAGCTTTTGCTGTGGGCTTTCCACCTCCTCTCCTCAAGGGAGCAACTATAGACTTCTCCCCATCGGCTGCAGTATAGCAAAAGGCTCTATCAGGGATTGAGTATCTCAAAAACTCCTCCCGCTGAAAATACGCCTTTGCTTCTTCTGAGCTTGGGATTACTGTGTTCAGACTTTTTTGGGCTCTAAGTTCCTTGAACCTTTCCTTCAAATCTAAGTTTGCAGGATTCGGTGGTGGCGGTGGTGGAAGAGATCCTATCTGCTTAAGGGTTTCCTGACCACTCTTCAACCAATTAGAAAATGCATCGACCAACTTTACAAGCATCTTGTGAGGTATTCCCCATGCTTCAGCAGAAGTTTCTTCATCAGGATCATCAAAAGAAACAGAAGTTGTTGGACCAACCCAGAACCAACTTTTGTTTGACTTCTCATAGGCAACTAGTGCCCTCCAGCCCTTCGCACCTAGAGGCGCTGTTCTAGATGAAAGTACCTTCAATACTCCTCGAACTAAATCACGAAGGGGCTCCTGTGTTTCAAGTATTCTAGGATCTCCAGGATTTGATTTAATTCGATTAATAAGTTCTTGAACAGTGAGTGCTGGTGAACTGCTAGGTACAATCTGCTCCTCAGCATTGGAACCTGCAACTTCAGAAGCCTGTTGAGCTTGTTCTGCCGCATTTGGTGCTGCAGAAGTGGCATTTGCAACTTCCAGAACTTGTTCAATTTGCTGTGTCGCAGTTGGTGCTGCAGCAGTGGCATTTGATACTTCAAGAACCGGTTGATTGTGCCCTGCCGCACCTGATTCTTGATGGGCTTTGTTCTGCTCTTCATTATTGAACCATGTTTTACCCTCGTGTTGCTTCGCTGCTGCTGGTATATTCTCCGTAGGATTGATCATGGCCTTCCTTACAGCCGTTAAAAGATGTACAACAGAGAATGAAAAGCCAGTATGAATAGTTGGTGCAATTGGCACATACTTCTTAGGCTTCTCAGGTTTCTCAGGCTTCTCCGGTTTCTCAGGCTCTACTGTTACCACATCATTTTCTGATATGGCTGCAGCTTGTTCTGCTATAGTAACCGCATCTGTGATAGTCTCCTGCTTCTTTTTACTTTTTTTCTTTGAGTTACCACTGTTCTCAACCACCTTTGAACCAGATGGTGCATGCTCAACTCCCTTTGCTTTTTTGGACCCAGAAATGCAACTTGTAAGTGCCACCTTTTCAGTACCACTAAAATCATCGTTCCAATCTTCAACTGCATGTTCTGATCGGCTAGGAAGCCTCCCATCTTCCATCGACCTGAATGCCTCATTGTTTTCTTTGATTTCATGCATCCCAGAGGTACCATAACCATGCAAGTCCATATTTGCCATCCCTTTCCGCTTTCGTTCACCACTTGCTGATGGAGCCTTCATGATTTCAGTAACTGTTGCATGTTGATCATGTGAATAACCAGTCTGTGAAACTTTTCCTTTGATTTCTTTGGTCCGAGAGGGATCAAAATCTGCGGTATCTCTGGGATAACTCATTTTGACTGCTTTGGCAAGCTTTTTTGCATTTTTGGTACCATACTCTGGTCTATGAGACTCAGCATAGTGATGCTCTGACTTCTGCCCAAGTAATTTTACATCTGCACCATCTTCAACATGCTCTGAAGAATCAGATTCTGTCTCTTCACTTTGTGCATAGGGAGTAACACTCTTGTGATACTTCTGGCTGGTTTCACCAAATCGACTAATGGATTTAGGTTTCATCTTCTGTGATATCTTCTCTCTAGGGTCAGCCCTAAGATGAGCATCATTAGCTTGTTGCTCAATACTTCTATAGGACTTAACCTTGAGACCGTGGCCAGCATGAGCCTTCCTGCTTCTGTAATGACCTGCAGACTGCTCTTCCTGCCACTCGTCCAAGCCACCAGCGTTGCTACCAGCCGGCCAGTGAACATCATCTCCTCGTTGAGCTTTACTCTCCACACCTTTTCCACCTTGTACCCAATCTCTATCGGAGTACCTTGAAGTCCTTCCAGTGTCAAAATATGGAGGATCAAATGCAGCTGCCAAGGTAACTCCCTGATTACCCATGGGTCTGCCATAGTAGTAAGGAGCCCCCAAATGGTTATCACGGTGGCTGTTTCCATATAGGCTGCCATCGTGGCCCATCACCATTTCCTTCTTCCCCAGCTTCGGCAGCAGCCTAGAAGATCGAAACCTTGTCAAATCCCTGCCATATCCAGGATCATCTGAGTAAAGGCCATCCGTGCTCCTGCGAAGCTTCCCTCTGTGTGTGAGAGCTGGATCATAGCTGGCCCCTTCCTCATCCAGTCCTGTTGACATACCCAACAGCGGCAGCCTGTCCTTCGCTAACTTCCCAGCCTTCCTTAGTTCCATTTTATCTGGCTTACGCCTCAAAAACAGCTCTCGAGATTCCCTGCTCTCTGAATCAGTCTCTGGCACAGTCTGTCCGGCCAAAGTCCTTTTCCTCTCCCGCTGCACCTTCAGCACCTCCAGCATCCTCCGCCTCTCATCAAGGCTGTACCCCTCACAGCCCTTCCAGCAGTCCTTGATCTCCCACAGTCCCCGCACCATCGAATTGTGGTAACTCTGCAGCCAGTAGTAATGCTTCCGCTGCTCCGCGAACCGGTGGCCACGTTGGTACAGAACAATCCTGGGGTCACAGAGGCCGCCTTTAAGCCTTTCAAAGAGGGCAGCAAGGGGGCTATTGAAGTGGAAGTTCTGCCCCCTGAGAAGCTCGACCAGAGTGCGCATAAAGGTCTCCTGATCCATGTCCGGCAGCAACGCGGCGAGGCGCAGCCGCTCCTCCTCGGTGAGAAGGCTGTTCCAAGTGTCAAGAGAGAGCACGTCGCCCAGGCTACTGAGGTCGTAGAGCTCGAGCGGCACCGCAAAGCTCTGGTCGCCGACCTGCGACATCTCCATCCCCGATTCGCCGAGATCCATGACATCCAGCTCGTCTGACTCCATGCCAGAATCCTCCTCTTCATCCTCCTCCTCCACTGCGTCCTCCTCCATCGAATCCTCATCTGGTCCCTGACATCCCCCACCGTTCTCCTCATTGCCGCCGGAGACGGCATCAGCCTCGGACTCCTGCGACGGCGTCGCTCTCGACTCCTCCTCGTCCTCCAAGGCATCCGGCGAACCCTCCCCGCCGCAGGTCCTCACGATCGCCATGGCCTTCCACCTACACCACCAGAGCAAAATAAGAACCCGCAAAGTGACTCGCAACAGTTAAACCCTAACCCTCAAGTCAAATCCACTCCATCACCGAGCGGAGCAGAGCACCACACCCGGAACCGAACCAAGAAGACGAGGTCGAGGAACCGGAACTCACCAGGAACCACCGCCACGCGGCGGCGAAGCGGAGGCTGCGGAGCAGATGCAGGGGAACCCTAACCCTAGCGCGCCGATTGGAACGGGAAGTGGGGAAGGGGCGGGAAGGGGGGAGACTGGAGAGGGCCGGCGTGGGGCGGGGATAAGTAGGGGGCGGGGGAGGATGACGACGACGACGACGGTGGGCCGTCGGATCGGGGCGCGGCCGCGGGGCGAGGGGCCTGCGCGTGGGGGAGGACCGGCGCGAGGGGTCGGAGCGCAAAAGTGCCGGGTGTTTAGTTAGCCGCGTGCGGAGGAGACGGCGGCGAGCGAGAGAGAGAGGAAGGGGAAAGGGTGGGGCCGGGTTTGCGGGCGCCGCGGCCGGTAGCCCGGTACGGTGACAGGTGGGTCCGGTATGAGGTCTGGCGGGTTTACGGGTTTGCGCGGGAACCTGGCTTCGGTGATCGCGGGCTTTGCTGGGGGAATTAAGGGCTGCGAGAAATTTATGTGCCGCAACGAGTGCTAATAAAGCCCGGTTTCTCAGTATGGCTTTAGCATTACTACAAACCTTTGAAATTCTGGCATCAAGTCTTTCACATTGTACCACAACTTAAAATTAAAATTAGTGTCGATGGTTTGTTGCTAGATGTACCAAATTATCGTTATAGTGTTGGTCCGTAAAGTTCAGTGATGGGTACGTAGTCAAATCATTGTTTCTTGTTTTTACAACAGAGAGTCGGTCGTTATTTACGTTTTGAATAACTGTCAATCTTTCGAAGGTGTTTGTCGAGATATTATGTGCGTTTGTGTTTATGGAGGAGTACTCATACGCATTTACGAGTGTTTATTCTGCACTCCATCTCATTCTAAGTGTCATTATTTGGCTTTTAGATACTTATCATGTTTGGCCATTTGTTTTATCTTAAAAAAATTGTGCAAATACAAAAACAAATAAATCACGCTAAAAAGTACTTCCACTAGTAAATAATCTACAACAAAATAACAATACTTTTATAGAACCTTGAATAACACGAATAGTCAAATATGACCTTAAAAGTCGAATTAAAGAATGTAGGGAGTATCATGCATGCTTCATAAGTATCATGCAGGGAATTTCCACTAATAAATGACACTTACTAGGATGTAATGGGATGTGAGGGGGCCGGGTATCATGTTTCGTAAAGAAAGTTAGGAGGGAATTTAGGGATAGCTGCAGGTTAGTTAATTAGCAGCAAACTCATTAGAAGGACAACGTGGACTTGGCCGCCGCCGGAGGAGGAAGGAGACGAGTTCAAAAGCTCTGGACGTCTCGGGTTGGTCCATGCATGCGCTATGTACGTACATATTCCACCACCGGTAGGCCCATAGAAAATCACAAAAAGAGGGAAGAAACATAAGCCCATACATGGAAAGAGGGCTGGGCCGTAACTGGGCCGGTCGATTGTTTAGAGCTTATTTTATTTTACCCTTGCATGCACCTACTCTATCTTGTTGAAATAAGCGTCGGTTACATTTCAAGTTTCGACTGCCGTGGTTGAATTCATAAAACATGGCTGCTCACTCCATGCAGTACGGGTTGCGAGAAGAGGAATGAATATATAGAGCAAGTCACTTTCTTACAGGCATTAACTTTGTCAACTTTGTCGAGCCAAGGAAGGAAGCTAGTACTCCTAAAGACTACAGAGAGTGATGAACAGAGTTACTGTTGCACTGGATCCGCGTAAAACAGAGCTAGCAGCGGTGACGTTGCCACTGAAGAACACACAGAGATCGACACTGCTGTGCGCTACGGCTTCTAGCACACTCCACTTACTACAGTGTGCGTAGCAGCTGGTCTCAGCTTCTGTACGTGCAACGTTTTCCCGAGATAAGCCACCTAGAGATCGCTTTCCCGGTCTCTAAAAGCGAGCTAGTCGACACTGCGACGTCTTGCATGGAGTTCACGTACTGTGTGTCCGGGTACTCCGGTACACGGAAACATGGTGACGCGATCGACAATGGCTGTGGTGCTGATGCAACTAATGTCCATCGTCCTGTCGCTTCTTCGCTCACGCACCCACACCTGCAGCGCCTGTGTGTGTTGAGGACGAGCATGCAACGCGACTAGTCCTAGCTAGTACTAGCAGCTTGCGTGACCTTCATATGGCCGGCCATTTCGATCAGTTACACTTCGTCAGAGATCGACCCAGGCGATCGATCGACGATCGACAACACATCGCGTTTCGGTCGATGGATGGTCGACGTATGCACGTATGCACATGCATAGCACCATCCGGCGTACAGTATGCATAAGTGCCTTGAGGGTGGATATAATATATACAAGTCCTTACTTTACCTCGAGCTCGTGCAGCCATGGATGGATCATGGATGCAGTCAGCCAGCCATTCTGAATTCCTACGGATCAGTTGGATTCCGTGTCTAACTAACATTTCTTGCAGTGGTCAGGCCGGGCGGCCGGCCCATTCCTCATTAATCCGGCGATCCCTGGCCAGTACGGAGTGCTACCACTATTACAGTACAAGCTTGACGATGTCTCTGTAGGTCCGTTTCCTTGTCAATTCCAACGATCGGTCCGATCAGATTTGAGTACTCCTAATTCGATCAGGTACTCTTTCAAAAAGATTTTACCAGTTGATCGATGAGCTTTCGTTATCGCGGATATATACGAACTGAACATGATCTCTGAATGAACTAATCTAATTGCATCTTACGTCCAAAACCGTCGGAAGGCTCTTGTAACTCTTTCTAGGGTGCCGGTGCATTGATCTTGCTTGTTCATCCGGCCGTTGTGGTCCGTCTTGAGTACTCCGGCTGCACAGAGTACTGATCATCCGATCCTAAAAGGCTGAAGCTTTTTCGAAATGCGAAAACTCAAATTCAACTGCTAGAATTTGGACTCGCAACCGAAAAGTCCAACTAAAACTCAAATGTTCCTGATAATAGCCCATATTTCAGTTCTGGATGTAGAGTGCGCGCCCTATACGTATAAATACTGTACTCCACTGTACTACACATACTGTAGCTATAGGATTAAGGCAGGAAATACAAAAAGGATTGAAGTAATTACTCACTGAAACCTGCTGCTCGTCTGCTTTGCAGTTTACACCTCTGTACAGTGTGGTAGAGCTACCAGCCCGAAAGCACCGTTTAGTCAGCCCTTGCAAGGACCCACATGTACACACACAAGCTCACCGGCCTGCACTGTCGCTGAGGCAGCAGCAGCTATAGCAAATCCTGTAGGTTAGGAGTCAATTCAATTGCATCCATGTCGAGCAGGGCATGCAGAGGGCCGGGGCCACCATCATCACCTCATAATTCTTCGGTTTCTCACCGTTTCCTCTGACTGCTGCGAGAGAGAGATCCTTCTGCTTCTGGTCTCCATCTCGACCCGCAACCCTAGACAGATCTCCAGAATCCGACGTGTAATTCTATCCTTCAATGCGCGCATGCGGTAGCCATTGATCTCTCGTCGTCTCTTCCGATGACTTGTCTGAGCTACGCAGAGGCCAGGCGACACGACGTGTTGAAGTAGATTTGGCATTAGATGCGAAATCAAGAACGACAAAGCGAACGTAGTAGTAGCAATTTTGAGTTCGCCATGCAAGCCTAGCTGGCTATAGCTAGGAGGAGTAATTGATAGTTATAGATCGCGGTCGACGATAAAACGTTCGAGGAGAAATATGATTAATTTGGTAATGAAAACGCACCACGCCAACGGTCACTGCATGATTATTATCACCAGTACGTGATGCATTTGATGGAATTAATAGGTCGATGAGGAAATCCGTCATTCGATGGGACACATTCTTGATGGAGTTAATCCATCGCTTCTTGTTCTGCTCCTATTCGGAACGAAAGAAAGACACTGCCTTCTAGTAGTACTCCCGTGATAATACTTTTCCAGTTTTCTTAAATTATAAAATCTCTCTTGGAACATAGGTTTTTTTTTTTCAATGGGAATCGGAGTACCAATGAACACTGTGTACCACGCATAGGCTTTCTCGCTCATAGTAACAGTAACTGTGGTACTCTCTCTCTCTCTAGAAAAGCACGTTGATGAGGAATGAATGAGGGATGGGCATGGGTACATACAGTATCCGCATCCATTATATATACTGCCGACAGGAAGCAAGGAAGCAGCACGCCTTAATTTTATGCTTCATCCTCTTCTCCTCCGTCGTTCGTCTCCAGTAATATGAATTGTAATTATTTTTTAACCGTTTGATCTAGAGTAGAAGGCTCATATGGGGCGCTACAGTAAAGAATGAACAGTATTTTCCGCTCCATTGTTCTCTGCAACAGTATTAATGCGTTTTTTTTGTGCCTTCTCACAATTTACTGTTTATATCGCTATAGCGCGATGAATTTTACCCTTCAACGCAGATCCCCGACAAGCAGAAATCGCAACAAACCAACAAAACCCCATCCACCACTACCGATCCTCTCCTAGTACCCGTTCTGCCTCTCCCCACAACTCCACTCAACCAACCAAGAACCACAGACAAACCACCTCACTGCTCACCATCACCGGCAGCTGCAAGCTGATCGATCACTGTCGATCATTAGCTCATGCGCTCTTTACGTAGCTCGCGTGTATAGCCGCGAGGAAGAAGACGACTTCATGCCATCGCAGCAGGGTGGTCAGCAGCAGCAGCAGGTTCCGACGATGGGTTCGACGCGGTGGTGCCCGACGCCGGAGCAGCTGATGGTCCTGGAGGAGATGTACCGCGGTGGGATGCGCACGCCGACCGCGTCGCAGATCCAGCAGATCACGGCGCACCTCGCCGACTACGGCCGCATCGAGGGCAAGAACGTGTTCTACTGGTTCCAGAACCACAAGGCGCGGGACCGCCAGAAGCTGCGCCGCAGGCTCTGCATGAGCCACCACCGCCACCTCCTTACCTGCAGCGCGCAGTACAACGCTGCCACCGCCACGCACCACCACCACGGCCACGGGTTCCCGGCCACGATGCCCGTCGCGCCGGCCTACGGTTGCGGCGGCGGAGGAGTCTTCGACCAGCCCGCCGGCGCTGCCGGCGTGCAGCTGCTCCCGCCGACGTCGCCCTCCCCGGCTGCCGCCGCGGCGTACGGGTACTACTACCCCGCTGCGACGACCTTCGCGGCTGCACCGACGGTCAGGTGCGCCGGCGACGGTGGCACGACTCCCCCATCGCCCAACCAACTGTTCAACTACCATCAGGTATAGAAGTCGTTACACCACGTTACCGAATACCGATCACTGACCGTGGATCTCATCGATCGTCACGTTGTACAGACTACAGCTAGTAGTTAACAATAATCTGCCTTCCACGAACGTTGCCGATCGACAGGACGGAGGCGGGGTTGCACTTGCACCGGCGGAGGCCCTGGGCCGTCCAGAGCACTCGCTGGGGAAGCTGGCAGACAACTTCGGCGTGTCAACGACGCTGGACGACGGCGTCGAGATCGGGCCGCCGGGATTCGAGGGTTCGCTGCCGTCGCCTTTAACGACGGCGCTCTGCAGGCCGCTCAAGACGCTGGACCTTTTCCCCGGCGGGCTCAAGGAAGAACAACAGCACGACGTGGCTTGATACATCAATCCGCCACGCGCAGAAACACGTACTGACATCTGCTTATTGTTAATGGTGGAGTAGCTAGCGAGGATGAGATTAGCTTAGAGCATGTCGTCGACGTACGGTCGTCTTCTTGTTCGATCTTCTTCTTGATTTTGTTCAGCGTTGAGATGCCGGAGCTACTGCCTCAGTCTAGGGTTCAGAAGAGACGTGACGTGAGTGTAGCACTCGCACTAGCTCAGCTAGAACTAGAAGAGGGATCAGAGTGCATTGATTAGCGTTATGGAATGTGAACGTAGTACAGTCCTAGCAGAGTACGAAGTACGAGTACTCCCATACTCCTACTATACTGTACTCCGTATGCATCAGTGCATGGAAGCTACTGAAGCTTTCGGGTGGCTGTAGCTTTGGCTTTGCAGCGCTCATTAACCGAGTGGTCGGAGATCAGTGAGATCAAACTATATGATGAAAATGGAATGCTAGTTAAGATGAAATGGAATGTTAGCTACAGTATTATAAACCATGCGCGCTGTACGTGCATGTCCTGACGACAAAGAATAAAACCGCGATACACTCGATCTCACATGTATATATACTGTGGTGGATTAAATATATTGGCCAACTGCCAACAGACGCTTGCATTAACGATTAATCGCACGTACGTACGTGTGCATGCATGATGACTCCTACTACTCATACGAGGGAAAAAAAATTCTATGACATCGATGGCATGTGGCACGCGTGATTCAAATTACTCGTGTGACTGCAGTAATTGGCATGCATGAAGTACATGTCATCTTCCTGTCGTCTCATGAAATTCTAGATTCTGTGCTGCTTTGTACGTAGTACGCGAATCCGGGTAGTCAGCAACAGAGGGCCCAGAACCGTACCTGGGCCCCTCCCAGCACAAACCGAAACCTAACGGGCTGTTATACTCCGAGTTTCCGGCCAATGGGCCGTTGACCGCGAGTTGTGGGCCGTTATACGGAGGCCCAAGCACGCAGAGTTCGCGCGGACCATTCTAGTAGTCGACTTCAACTAGTTGCATTAGTGGGTGTCTTAACATGGTGAATCTGTGTATGTTGTGTCAAAAGCACAAATTTATTATACCTATTTAAATACAGCCAAATCTATATATAGAAATCATCTAGGTTTTCGTAGATGCTCTTGCTCTTTACTCCTCTTGTTGTCGTTGTGATTATCATCGTAGTTGCCGTCATTATTGTTGTTGTTATTATTATTGTCGTTGTTGTTATTGTCCTCCTCCTCCTTTAAATTTGCCTTTGGTTATTGTACCTTTTGTTTTTATTTAGACGCGAGCTAAGACTTCTAATTTGATCATCGCTTTGATGTGACACAACCAAATGTACAGAAAATCTATAGAAATCATCTAGGTTTTTGCAGATGCTTTTACTCTTTATTTATTTTGTTGTCGTTGTCGTCGTTATCGTCATCATTGTTGTCATTGTTGTTTGTTATTATTGTCGTTGTTACGGTGATTGTTGTTGTTATCGTCATCATCCCCTCCTTTGAATTTGCCTTTGGTTATACTTTTTGTTTTATTTAGACACGTGCCAAGACTTCCTAATTTGATCATCGCTTTCATTTGACGACGTAGACATTGACTGGACAACAGACTGCCTCTGGTGTTGGTCCAACACAGAACAGTGTAGTACAGCAATGGAGGTCAACCTATGGAGTCGACGGAGACCACGGTTTCGCAACCAAGTGCAGCGTCGCCTTGAGCCTGACGGACAGCCCGTACAGCTCGCTCATGTCCAGCGCCGTCGCACCGCCGGCCGGCATCTCCCAGTCGAAGTGGTACAGCAGGGTCGCCAGCGCCAGCTCGATGCTCGGCAAAGCGAACCCGACCCCAGGACACCCTCTCCTGCCGGCGCCGAACGGCACGAACCTGAAGTCGTCCTGCCCCAGCGCGAACTCCGCTGGGTCGTCGACGCCGGCGAACCGCTCTGGCACGAACTCGTCGGCGCGGTCCCACGCCGCGGGGTCGCGTCCGATGGCCCACGCGTTGATGAAGACCCGCGTTCGCGCCGGGATACGGTAGCCGAGCAGCTCCGTGTCCTCCACCGTCTCCCGCGGCACCAGGAGCGGCACCGGCGCGTGCAGCCGGAGCGTCTCCTTGATCACGCACTTGAGGTAGTTACCTAGCTTGCCGAGGTGGTCTTCGGTAACGACTTGGCGGCTGTCGCCGCCGCCGCCGGCCGCCACCACCACCGCGCGGATCTCATCTTGGAGCCTGCGCATCTCGTCTGGATGGTTGATGAGCTCCGCCATCGCCCATTCCAGTGTGGTGTAGCTCGTGTCGATGGAGGCGGCAAACATGTCCTGCAGATGATCGTACCATGCATTTGCATCGCATGGACGACAGAAAAGAAAACTCGTATTACTGGTGGTCATTGATCAACATGCGAGATGTGTTGAGAGAAACTGGAACGAGGCAGGGCGTGTGTGTACCAGGACAATGGCCTTGATGGCTACCGTGTCCAGCTGGACTACGCCGCCGCCGGCCTCGTCCTCCGTCGACTCGCTGATGTCCAAAAGCACGTCCACGAAGTCTCGGTGGACGTCGTCGTCACCGCCGCCGATCCGCCGCCGGTTGCGGTGGTCCTCGAGGACCCGTTCGAGCAGACAGTCCAGCTCCCGAAACGTGCGCGTGGCCTTGGCGTCCAGCCCCGTGAGCGTGTCCAACCACGCGAGCCACGGCACGAACTCGCCCACGGTGCCAGCGCCCATCAGCTCCTCGAAGTCCGCGAACACCTGCCGCAGCTTCTCCCCTCCGCCGTCGAGTTCGTAGGCGCTGCCGTCGCCGAAAGCCGCGCGCGAGATGATGCCGCACGCGTAGGAGATGAGGAGATCGCTGAGGTTCAGGACGCCGCCGCCGTCGACGCTGTCAACGCCGCGACGGACACGGGCGAGCAGCGCGGCTGCCTCCTGCTCCCTGGCCCGGCGGAACGACCGGACGCGGCGCGGGCTGAGGAGGTGGAGCACGCTGATGCGGCGCGTCTGGCGCCAGTACTCGCCGTAGGGAGCGAAGACCATGTCGCGGCCGTAGAGGAGGCGCTCGGGCCATGCGTGCCGGCGCGCGGCTGGCGAAGGCCAGGTCGCGAGTCTTCATCGCCTCCTGCGCCGCGGCCGCCGACGAGGCCACCACGGTGGGCACGCGTCCGAGACGCAGGAGCATCACCGGGCCGTGCGTCGCCGCCAGAGACCGGAGTGCCCGGTGCGGCAGGGAGCCGAGGAGAGGTAGGTGGCCGAGAAGAGGAAGGCCTGGCGGCGACGGAGGGAGCCGATGACCGTGACCCCCGGAACGAGGAGAAGGCTTCCTGATTGTCGCGGCGAAGACGAAGAGGGAGAGGAGGCCGGCGAGCAAGACCGCAACAAACGGCGAGACATCCATGTTGTACGTGTTCATCCAATGAGCAAGACTGATTTTTGCAAGAGCGACACGATCCTTTCGTCTGCGACAATCCAAACAAGCGTCCCGGATAAGGTGTCTAGTGTATGATTGGACGACGACATGACAATGGATACGCATCCATGTGGGAGAGACTACGGGAAACTGGCTGCTGATTGATGACGGCGATGGCAACAAACCCTGACAACCAACCAAATTATGTACTACTTTATCAGTCTCCAATTACTTTTTATTTTTTAAGTTCATAACTCTTTTTTTTATTTGTCATTCTCATTTTTTAATATATTTTTCACTATTTTCAATACATTGTTATCTTTAACTCTCTTTCTCATTTTCAACGCATGCTACTTTTTTCATCATTTTGATCCCATGCCAACACTTAGAATGACGAGAAAAAGAGGATGGAGGGAGTACTAAGAACCAACCAAGTGAGGAAACCATATGCTCCATACTCTCTTGTTTTTAAATTGATATCGTTATTGACTTTAAATCTCACATTTGACCATTTATTTTATTCAAAAAATTACGATAAATTTTATATATTTTGTTATAATCTGCTTTATCATCAAATGTATTTGAAACATGGTTCAAAATTTTATATATTAAACTAATTTTTTGAAAAAGACGAAAGGTTAAAATTAAGAATCGAAGTCAACAGCGACATCATTTTAAAAACGAAAAAACGAATGGAGTATCTTTTACTAAGCATCCGCAGCCTGACGAACGTTGATGCCACCCCCACATCAATTGTATCAGGAAGATACCTACGAAAATTAGCAGTGTCAACTAATTACACCATAGATGCAGACTGTATGCATGTTTCATATCACATCAATTGTATCCGGAGGATGACAAAGGCACAATTACTCCGTATTCGACGGAGTATAGTACTCTAATCATACGCTTGAACTGTTTTCGTTGCATGTGATGTACTCCTCCGTATCTTTGTTCGGTCGGAAGGAACAAACCTTTCACGTACATGTACGCAAATACGGATAGACAGCAACAGCAGCAGGGGGCCCAGAACCGTAGTTGGGCCCGTCTGAGCACAAAACGCGACCTATTGAGCCGTAGCATTCCGTCCGACGGGCCGTCGAACACTAGTTACGGGCCGTGACATGGAGACCCAAGCACGCAGAGTTCGCGCGGACCATGGCATAATCTGAAGCCATAATCTGAAGCAGAGATCGAGATCGATCGATCCCCTTCTCGCCGAGCAGACGCAACCCGCCGAAAGATTTCCCCGTCTGGACCTCGCCGCCGGAACCCGGACCCCGCTCGACTTCGTCCTCCCCCTTCCCCTTCCCGCAGGTGAACTCCTCGCCCGGTTCTGTCTCCTCCGTCCCGGCAGCGATTTGGATTGGGGCGCTCCTCGCTTGTTTCTGCAAAATCTTCGTTTTAATCGGCTGTTGATAGCCTAACCTAGCCGACTAGGTGACCAGTTGTTGGAAAGAAATAAGGGTTGCCGTGTAGTGATACGACTGTAGAAGAAGCGCGCGAACAGGTCCCTGGAACCGACGATTGTTGTGTGATGGCACATTTTGGCCCAAGTAGTACTGGAGTACTACTCTGTTCACAGCTGTGCTGTACGCTGAATATCGCTGATCCAATGCACACAGAACAAGTCATACACTGTTGTTGGGGGCAGTTTGTTGTTGGGACTCTGTCGGTCAAAGTAGAACACGCTGGCTGTTTGTTTTGTTGTGCTGACTGCAACTTTCAGGGTAACCGTGTTTCTCCATCATTGTTAATTTTGAAATCTGGTTAGCTCGGTCTGCAATTACTGCAAATTTACTGAAAATAGTGTAGTTATAGGTGCTGTAATAGTGTAGTGCAGGTTTGACTTTTGTGATTTCAGTCAGGTCGACTAACTTAGAACTGTTTTGACTGAAATCGGTTGGCAAGTACGGGGTGTGTGAGCTTGATTCTAGTACTTCTAGTCGACTTCAACTATTTAGTGGTAATGCTCAGATAATCAGGTTCATGAAGTCAATCTGGTTATGTGTGGACCTGTTAGGTGATCTTATGGTTTGACTGACATAATGAAAAGCTGTATATCATCAATGGCCTATAATTTGCAATAGGGAAAGAAATAAAGCTTTTAACTGGTTGAGTTTGGTAAGCTAATTTTTGAAAGGTAGTTTGGTACATTATTTCATTGGGGTAAATTTTTGGTTCTATGTTGTACTTTAAATGACTCGGTTGTCACTGAACTTTCATCAAATGTGCAAAGTTCTTAGTGGTAACAAGTGGTGTTCATGAATTCAAGCAGGGATTTTCTCGATTGCTCATGCTTATGCTTGTTCGCAAATTGCTATTTGCAGGTTCTTTTAGTTTTTCATGCTAGCAATTTTGTATATTACTTTAGTTGTCTTTAGCTTTTTCAACTGTGAATTTCAAGAGTCACACGCGATTGTCCTCCTTGGTAGTGATTTCTGCGAAATTAAATTCTTCTGTTAGGTGACTTCCTTTTGGTATGATCCAGAACTTGACAATACTTTGAAGCTTAGCAGATATAATCACAGCAAGCAAGTTTTGAGCCTTGCTTGTGCTGAAATTAGAGCTCACACTTTTTGTTTCTTCATGATTTAAAATACAACTTATGTTGACTTTATTATTCTTTTGAAGGATTTTTCGTAATTAATTTTCTTTATTTAGGAAAATTTGTGTTGGTATTTGTATATGTGGATGTAAATATTGTTTGTTGGCAAACTATTTAGTTTTGTTGAATCATCAATAAATTGAGAGAAAATTAGCAAGGTTTGATTGTTAACAAGAATTTTAGAATTTTATTTACACTTCGCATACTAATTTCCTCACTTCAACTCAGAAGTTAATTAAGCAGCATCTGAATTATATGTTTTTGTTAGGTACACCAATAAGATTATATGGCATCTTCATACTTGCTCAGGGTCTTCTTCATGGAGAATAATTGTTGCTAGTGTATTGATAGTGCTTCCTTTACTTTTCTGCAAAATAGGTCTGATGGGTTTCCTGCAGAGAACTTTCCCGCTGTTGATCGGTACCAGGTGCGGTATCTACATAGCTCAGAACTATGACTTCCCAAACATAAAGAAGCTCATGAGGACCTTGCTGGGCTAAGCAAAGGAGCTTGAGGAGTCTTACAAGAAGCCCAGCAATGGAAAGAACAAGGACTGATGAGTTAGATTTGATTTGTCCTCCATGACGTTTAGGGAACCGCCAATTCATTCATCAGGATAATCGCTGCGTATTCAGATACTCGTTTTTGAGATACTGCAGTTCATTCTTGTTGCTCTGTTTTCTGCCTGCATTTTGTTTAAAAATGGGAAACCCCATACTGTAAGTGCGTCTCATGTCTGCTCTTGCCGCAGATTCTATATGGCAAATTGGCAATACAAATTTGAAGGAAATTTGAAGGAAGCAGTTGACCTGCGTTCTTATTTGTGGTGACAGGATGATTCATGTTGGTTGATGGAGGCACTTTTCATGCCTGCACCATGACTTCATTTTGATTCTGAATTGTTTGATGAAGTCTTGATTTTGTCATCATCGTAGTAGAAATATTTTCCTGGAACCAGGATCTGCAGTTCCCTGTTGGATGATGAAAATGTTTGGACGGTACGTAGATGGGGTCTCCTGATTTTTTTTTGGAAAGATTCCAATCTCCATGGTTGGTGACCACCAAAAAAAGCATCCTTTCAATCTTTGCATGTACTCTCTCTGTTTTATAAATTATTTTTTTACTTTCAGACTTAACAGTCTTATTTTAAATTTTTTTGAAAATATAATTTATTTTATTATGAATTATTTTATCATTAAAAACACTATAAGCATGACTTATTTGTTTTTATATTTGAAAAAAAAATTGAATAAAATGAGTGATTAAATGTGATTTTTAAAAATTAAAAAATAATTTTTTTATGGGACGAGGTAGTACTCACTGAGCCTGCAGAGACTGACTGGTCACTGACAGGGAGTATCTCACTCATCCCGGAGCCTCGTGCGTGCACCGTGCACGGCTGAACTGAGATACCCGGCCACGTGCTGGCACGCGTGCCTTCGCCTCGCCTCCGGCGGCCACCAGTCACCACCCGGGTCGGCTCGCTCGTCGGCGACGCCATGGACAGGAGCTCTGACTGAGCACGGTTGACCGGACATGGATCTTGCCCGGCATGACCTCATATGGGCCCGCGCACGTAGCACGCAGGCGACGACCTTTTTAGGCAGGCGGAAGCAGCCGCCCGTACGTACGGTCGAATACCTGCGTCTTCTCAGCCTGATCTCTCACCTGAGCGTCAACGACGATGATGGAGCACGCGTCGGCGTTCCTGGAGACGGTGGCGCGGCAGGTGGCCCCGGGCGAGGCCGGGTTCTGGCGCGAGTTCATGGTGGGCATGTTCAAGCCCATTGCGGCCACCGCCGTGGTCGCCATGGCCGTGGCGCTCAGCTTCGCGCAGCGCCTGGGCCTCGAGAAGGAGATGGTCTACGCCACCGCGCGCGCGTTCGTCCAGCTCTCCGTCATCGGCTTCGTCCTCCAGTTCATCTTCGCGCAGAAGAGCGCCGTGGTCTGCTGCTTCATCGCGTACCTCTTCATGGTAATTTCTAGCGAAAACAATGATCACCTGCTGCAGTGTCACCGTGATTAGTTCCCTAGTAAATGAATCGATGAACGAGCGCAGGTGACGGTCGCCGGCGTCACGGCGGGCCAGCGCGCGAAGCAGGTGCCCCGTGGGAAGTACATCGCCAGCGCGTCCATCCTGGCCGGCACGGCGATCACCATGTTCGTGCTCGTCGCGCTGGACGTCTTCCCGTTGACGCCTCGGTTCATCATCCCCGTCGCCGGCATGTTGGTCGGCACGGCCATGACGGCCACCGGCGTCACGATGAAGCAGCTCCGGGACAACGTCAAGACGGAGAGGATCCTGGTGGAGACGGCGCTCGCTCTGGGTGCAAAGCCGCGGCAGGCGACGCTGCAGCAGGTAAAGAGCGCGCTGGTGATCGCGGTGTCGCCGACAGTCGACCACGCGAAGACGGTGGGGCTGATCACGCTGCCGGGCGCCATGACCGGGCTCATCATGGGCGGTGCGTCGCCGTTGGAGGCCGTCCAGCTGCAGATCGTCGTCGAGAACATGCTCATGGGCGCCGCCACCGTCAGCAGCATCCTCTGCAGCTACCTCTGCGGGACCGTGTTCTTCACTAAGGCATTCCAGCTCCAACGCAAAGTCTTTGCTGACTAATTAAGCGACTGTATTATTATTTTTATGGTCAATAAATTAAGGTTTGGTTTTGCAAGATGTGCCTTTGGGGATCTTTGTGGTGTTTGGACTGAGTTCTGTCGTGTGTTCAATAAAAATGAAGCATTTTTTGGATACCATCAATGTTAACTGTGAATTACTACTACTTATCACCATGTATTTGTAGAAAGTAACAGACACACTATTAGAATCAACTAGTTTCTTAGGAACTAAAACCTTAGGGAAAAAGTGAAAAACACTAAAGAAATTATTTTTCTACGAAATACTTTAGGGAATATTTCCTAAAAAAATAGTGACAAAAAAAAAAAAGAATGTGCCCTACGGTTTCGGAAAAAACCGTAGAAAAAGAATCATTCCCTAAGAAAAAGATGTTAGAAATTGATCTTCACCCATTTTAGCCTAATGTTTTTAATGGGCCCTTGATCTAATCGCGTTCTGATCAAGGGCGCTCAGCCTATTATGTCTGGTGGGCCCCTGTCGCCAACGCCATAATAAATAGAGGTGAGGGCTGACTGGGACTCATGACTTAAGTTCGTCCGTACCGCCGCACCCCACCGACATCTTTAAACCCGATCTGTGAGGAGACGCTGTGCCGACAGGAAGCACCACCGCCGTCACCGCCACGACGACCGTCGTCACCGAGAGATTGACGACGTCGCCGTGACTTCTACGCCACTGCCCTCTCCACCGACCGACGTTGCCCTAGCACAGAGGACCGCATCGACAAAGGGCAGATGGCCAGATCGTCTTCCACGACTCCGGCGACCGGATCCGAAGGTATTAACTACCTTCGAACCACAGATTTATTACCGATACAGAAACTCTCGGATCTACACTCCTAGACTCAGAGAAAAGATCACAACATTGACATCAGAGCCAGATTTAGAAGTGGACCCCGACGAGTATAGAAAAATTCGCTGGAACCCTACCCGCGAGCAAAGATTCAAAAGAAAATTGTAGCCGTCGGCTACACTGTTGCGATAGCCCTCGAGCTCCGCGAAAGAACCGCGAAAAAGAAAAGAAAAACAGTAGCCGCAAAAGATAGAAAAAAAGAGAAAAAAAAGAGTGGCGTGGGCAGCGCCAGCGCGCGGCCCCA
>BCLF01000179.1:33139-57754 GCA_001602275.1 Zoysia japonica | reverse complement strand
TCGTGCCCCAGCAACCCCGCGTGCCAGAGCGCGCGCCTGAGCACACCGTGCGCGCCCAGAGCGCGTCGGGCTCCACGTCGGCCAAGTCGCCGTTCCGATTCCCCAGGCAACATCCTCACATCCACATCACCACCACCATGTTACCCACACTGCCGAGGACCCAATACACGAGTTCTAGGTGTAAAGCTCACCCTGGCACACCTAAGAACGCAGCGGACGCACCGGTGCGCGTCCAGTGCGTGTCCAGCGTGTCTGGGGCGCGTCCAGAGCGCACCAGCGCGTGTCCAGGGCGCCCGGAGCGCGGTCTAGCCACTCCACTTACACATCGCCACGTTCCCGGCCCAGGTCCCCGATCAATGGGCCGTGAAACACATTTCAATCAACCCCCCGGGCCCCACGACCTAGAGCACGTCCTTAGTTCGGTGCCCGTCCTCACGCACACGGTCAACGTGGACAGGTGGACACGGTTAGGGACACGGTCACGAGTCCACGTGTCCACGTATCCACGATAACGGACACGGTCACGTGTCCACGGTAACGTGTCAACACGTGTCCACGGTCACGAGTCCACGTGTCCACGTGTCCACGGTCACGGACACGGTCACGTGTCCACGTGTCCACGGTAACGTGTCAACACGTGTCCACGGTCACGGACACGGTCACGAGTCCACGTGTCCATGTATCCACGGTCACGGACACGGTCACGTGTCCACGGTCACGTGTCAACGTGTCCACGTGTCCACGGTCACGGACACGGTCACGTGTCCACGTGTCCACGGTAACGTGTCAACACGTGTCCACGGTCACGGACACGGTCACGAGTCCACGTGTCCACGTATCCATGGTCACGTGTCCACGGTAACGTGTCAACGTGTCCACGGTCACGGACACGGTCACGTGTCAACGTGTCCACATGTCCACGGTCACGGACACAGTCACGTACCCACGTGTCCACAGAAACCCCGAACTTTCACGTGTCCACGGGAACCCCGAACTTTCACGGATCCACAGAAAAATCCCCGATTCTGGGCACCTGTGTGTCCAGAGGACGTGGACACAGACCGAACCCCGTATCCACACAGACTTTTCCATAGGCCGCCACAGCACCTTGCTAGTGACTTCACCATCACATCCTAGCTCCGAACATGACCACCAACCTACCGTTGGAACTGTTACCACAAACCCTACCACCCTAGCCTATCCAAACTCCATACCTCGTTTGGTGATTGTTTCTTTTCGAAATTTCTTGGTTTTCTTTGGTAGTCTTATAGTAATTATTGTTTGTAGCCGAAGAAGAGCCCGAGTATGAGGAGGAACCCGAAGAGCCTGAGTACGAAGAAGAACCTGAAGACGCCGCTGAAGGCAAGTCCTAACACCCCCTTGAACCACTTTGAACCTACTTTACTGCTGCACCTATAGAAACCACATGCTTACCTATTTTTAAAATGTGTTAAACATTGTGTAGTATAGTACCCTATTCGATTCTAAGTATTTATATTTATGTCAGTAACTTGCTGTGAATATTATGAATACTACCTTGTTAGCCAATCGAAGACTCATCCCTGTTAACCATAGAACTTCCGTTCTTTGAATACTTTCAATGAACGAAAAATGCCTTGATTAGAGAAATGCTTAGGACTTCAAATTGCGGTACAGCATACCGCCACACCTATATCACTCTTTTGCAAATGCGTTAAGATGTGTTTGGTGGTGTGAGTAAAAGAAAATGGGTTGGGCGTAGTGGAACTGGTGTTAGGTGAAGAGGGTTACTTCTGGTCGTGGGGTGGGGCTCATTGAGGTGATGGAGATAGGCAAGTAGGCCTCGCTGTGGTCCACCTGCCGTGGACGAGACCGCCACCCCTGCCATATAAGGACCGGTTCGTTAGCGCTCGACTTAGTAATTCCCGTGCAACCACAGAACCTGTACATTTTGGGCAGGACTTATTCCCGCTAGGTAGGCTGTTCCACATCGAGCCACTAGGAGGTCGAATTGACACAAGAGGCCAGGAGCAGGGCGTGAGATAACTCACTGCCCGGCTTTCGACCATGTAATTGCCCGCGTCATGGGATCCTAAGCCTACGGATATAGCCCCTGGTTTTGTAATACCCGGCGGAGTAGGGGACCAGGAGAAGACGTGACTGTAGTTAATCTTCACAATCCAGCTTCGGGAATGTACCGTTATGTCATCGGGAGTGAAAACCCGATGGATAGCCCCTGGATGCGTCTTGGGTGGAGTCTGTGGAAAACTACGTAGTTGTGGGGTAAGCGTTACGCAACTCCGTTGATCAGGAGTAGCATAACCTGTGGGTACAGTGTACAACCTCTGCAGAGTGTAAAATCCTTCCGGATAGGCCGTTGTCACGGTATTGGCATGCTAATGTTCGGGTACCCTACGATTAAATTTTCTATACAACCTTGTTGTGTGAGTGGGTGTAGATACCCGTGTTTTGGAAATGTATGGGCTGTGTGCCCAGGGCCGGTATGGAAGCGTACCGGTGCCCAATTTAAAACTTGAGGAACTATGGGAAGCAGTGAAAACCTTCCCCAGGTCCACTCTACTAAAATATAACTGCGTCATTTTTCCCCTCCTAATTAAAAACTCTCTTTCTGCTAGGAAGCCGAGCGTAAAAACTTGCTTTCCGCAAAAATATGGACCATAAACCTTTCTTTGCTTCGCTTCTGCGAATCCCCTCCTATCGACCGTTAGGACTTGCTGAGTACCTTTGTACTCACCCCTCCCCTTATTGTTGTTTTTGCTCAGAAGATGAAGATGACGAGGATGATGCCGACTATGAGGAGTAGAAGTCTCGCCCTTCGCTCAAGTTTGCCTGTGGCGTGTTGTTAGTCTCCTAGGAATGTTGGGTTTGAATAAAGTCGCTGCGTCGACTTATGTTTGTAATATAGGCATGCTTGTTGGACCTTAATAGAATATGTAGTACGTTGTACTAGTACGTGTAATAAATATCACTTTGTTCTTAATGTGCGTACCAACTACCGGTCCAGGGAATGGTACTAGTGACATATAGACGCTCCTTTCTAAAAAGGGGGTCTCACAAAAACTCTCATCTTTTTGTTGCTCAAATATAAGTAGATGCACATGCAACTGGCAACAGGATTTTTTATAACCGGGCCAGTAACGATCTGGTAAGACCATCGAAGATTAATTAAATCTCAGTGACTAAACTTAGTAGGAAATTGAAGTGAGAGAGGTTTAACAACACCAAAAGACTAGCACTTAGGGGAATGAAGAAGTTGATGATGTTTCAGAACTAAGCTAGCAATTAACCCGCTGTTACCGGTGCTTTGATCAGCTGTCTGCTCTGATGATAATCATGCTATGGAATGGATGGACTATTATATAACACACGATCCATTGAGGCGGCAACGGTGACGGGGAGAGTGTCACTTACACTTTGATCAAGATTCGGCGGCAAAAGTCAACGATGATGGCTAAGTGGGAGTCCCTCCTCACTGACACGTGGGCACCGGAAAGAGAAAGATATTGCCCATGATGCAGTAAAATTTTTTTCCCCGGTGTGAATTGCGCATAGCATCCGTGATCTCACATCGCACTAGCTAGCTAGGTTTGCCATGTATTTGATCGCTTTTACTGAGTTTTAAGCTCATGTTCACACTCGGCGCCATCTTTCAGCAATTTTGTTTTTGAATTTCAGGTGTAACGGCCGGAACGATAATACCACGTCCGCTTCGCTGCGATTTCATATGACTCTTCAAACACATGATGTTTATGTTGTTCTGTCCGCACACAGTTTCTTTTCATGTGCTACAAATATTAATTACAGAATAAATTCATTTTGGAATCTTTTCATTTTTTTTTATTTTTGTACTAAGGACCTCAAGCGTCAACAGATTCCTCTTTTCCATGCCGGTGGAGACCGCACTTCCTCTGGGTGCGATGCCGCGTCGATCAACAGGCCTTCTACTTCCAGAAAGCCTTAGATTCTCATACGCACTGTCTGCAGATCAACAGGTTCAGGCTTTAGCAGGTACAATTTTTTGGCCATTTCATGGAGTGTAATTTTAGCCCACTGTAATTTGAGCCCGCAGCTCAGGCCATTTCATGGAGTGTTGCCGCAACACTAACCCACATCTACAAGCCTGCCTCGCCCAGATCCACAGAAGCAGTGCAAGACCGAGGGGCATGACGAATCTAATTTGTTTGCTATGATTCTACGTCGCCCTTTTGATTTGCCAGTCTCTGAACTATGAAACAGTTCGGTCTAGATGTATGCAAGGTTTTAGAAACTGGGGTCAACCTGGTTTTCGGTGGCCCGGAAAACCGACCGGCTAGCCGGTTTTGCTATAATGCTAGAATCGGTTTTCGACCAAAAACCGAACTTAACCCTAAACCGGACCGGACTAATTTGACCAAAAACTGCAAAAACTCTAAAACCCTGGAGATGCATGTACGTGCAAGATGCTGTTCATGAATGACCATCAGCTACTACATATAAATCAACACAAGGTTACTTATAGCAAATTATCCAGTACATAATCCTCGCTTGGATGGACAGAAACAACTATATGGGTACAAAATTATTTAGGCAGCAGGGAACCATCACCCTGCTGGTGCCAATAAATTGTAATCTTCCGATCATATACTCCTTGCGATAACAATTTTAAAACGGAGAGAGTAGTAGTTGCTGACTCTCCCAACAGTGGGAAAGTAGTCCCAACTACGAAAAAGGCTACAATTACGTAATGATAACGTACTATAAGCGAAGGTACGCAACATGATAAGGGGAGCTAGCCTAGAGCTCCTGATCCGATACTGATACTACCGTACGTCGGAGACTTGCCGGCCATCAGGCTTGAGCCAGCTCGCCATGGCCATTTCTACGAGCACATCAACCTCTACCATACCTGCGGCGTTCGCGCAGGAGTTTGAACACTCCAAACGAAGCCACTCCGACGGCGGCGCCGACCAGCCCGACATCCTTCATGTGTCCTCCTCCGCCGTGGTTGCCGAAACCGTAACCCCCGTGGCCACCACCTTGGTGAGGTACGAACGGGCCTGCCGGGTAACCTGGCGCATGGTAGCCTCCGTGGTATTGTTGATAATTTGGGTATGGTGGCGGAGGGTATTGGTATGGGTATGGTGCTGCGTAGACGCATGGGTACGCCCCTTCTGCCGGCTGCAACGCTCCCGGCTGTTGATGAGGGCTTTGGATCAGCTGCAGGTTCTGTTCAGCTCCCTGATGGCTAGTATTGTTGTTCTCGTTGTCGTCGTTGTTGTTGTCGTTGTTGCTGTGGTTGTTGTTGTGGCCAGTCCCTCCGTGTGGCGAATGCTTTGTGCGCTTACGGGGCCTGGAAGGTTTTCCATGGCTAGGACTGTTGTACCTGTTGTTGCGACCTCCGATCATCCCAAACGTGATGTTGTATGAGTCCTTCTCGTACGTCTCATAACTAATTGCCTGCGATGTCATGATCTCTGGGCAAACAAAAAAATAAAAATCAGCCAGTTGATGAAACTTCCAAGACTGTTGCAAGATTGTGTTTGCCAAAGGCCAGGAAAATGTCATAGTAGTATTTTAAGACTAGCTAACCACGTATTGTTCTCAGTGAACAAACTTGTTTACACAGCCCAACAACAACTGATTCCTAGAATAAACAACCCAATACTGTTGTTGTTATTGTTTGTCCTGCCACTGACTACACGAAAAAATTAAAATCTTCATCTCTAGCACCATGCAGCAGCTGTAAAGTAACATGAATGGGTTTCTAAAAAGTTTGAGTTGAAACTGTTATTCAAATACAGTTTAGTTTTAAAACAGAAATGATGCAATGTTCTAACAAGTAAATTGACCTATTTCAACATTTATACCCTGAATATATCCTAAATCGAAACTAATAACCATTAACTTTTCAAGCACAGTTACCCCAAACCGTTCTAACCCTAACTAACCCCACATTAGGCCTTCCGAGCCTGGCCGCTACTGCTAGACTATGCCTTTATCTCGCCCTTATTTTAGCTCACTGAAATATTATCATTGAAAGATAGGGCTTAGCAAGCCATGCATACCAGTAAAGGAAGAGAGCTATCCTTCGGAGGAGCTGATCGATGAAGATGAAACCCAGCAGCCAAGAACGTTGCTGCCTATGTTTATGCCTGTCATGGCAGCAACGAGTCTATATATAACAGCGAGGAGGTAGGCGATTAGGTCAGTTCATACTCATTCACACATGTCCGTAGACTGTATAAAGCTAATTGGATGGACGGTGCAGTAATACAGTATGCTTTACATATCATATGACCGGAGTTAGTCTTTGCATGCGATCAACGATGGCTCAGACGATCGAGAGGCTAAAGTCTGAAAAGCTACGTACAAAATACAGTAGAATACTACCTTGCAATCATCGCAGATCGATCGGAAGGCATCAAGACCTTGACCGAACGACGGAGAATGGAATAATGGCCTGCCGTATGAAATCGACCTCGCATCATTCTAGTAATTCCTTGGAGCAACCGAAAGTAATGAAAGCAAGATGGTGAGTATTTTCAAAAAAAAAAAAGCAAGATGTGAGTGGACAGTATTGATATATATACGGTTGACCTGGGGTCAAGGAGAGAAAATTCCATCCCGGTAGCTATCGGTTTCTCTAGTCACAAATGTCATTAGGCTGGACATTAACACATGTTGCTAAACCATCATGTCAACTTATACATACACTAATTTGAGAAGTTCATTGATCAGGATGTTCAAAACAATTTTGATGATTAAAGTTCATATATCTAATTACATTCAATCTAAAATGACACTTAATTATTTACAACTAAAATTACTGATATTGTTTGTTGTTTAACTCCATGTCCTCGTTATTTTAGTTACGTGTCATCTAAAATGACACTTAAGTCAAAATTTAAGATGTTTTTTTTTATAGTTTTGGGGGGGGGGGGGACTCCCCACCTGAATTTAAGATGTTTGTCGCTACTGTACATATTTAAAAATATGAAAAAAATGCATATTAGTAGGTCAGTATGCACTTCGATACGCTTTCATAAAAGTAGGATTCAGTAGGTATGTATATTTCACGCCACACATTTTGAGAAATAGTGTCAATGTTACATCTTGAAAACCATATATAAAAGTTCAATACAAGGAAATAAAGAAGGACAAAGGTAGTACAGCTGATTAGTTAAGTTTTATTGACATGATTAGTGCTCCTAGCATATACACCTAGCTAGTTTTTATGTTTGAAGATTATGCTCTTTTCAATTTGTTTCAATTATCAATGTGAAATCGTAATCACGACACGTAGGAGTCTCCAGGATTCTGCTAACACCTTCCTTGTTGAAAATATAATTCACCTTTGTTTCTATTTACACGTCGATTGGATGAGCGATCACAACTGGCTCGAGATGCCTATTAGCATCAATGCTGTTTTCTCATTGTTGCTACTTTATCTAAGAGATGCCTTGTCACACCCTAAAATTCATCTCTAATTAAAATTTGAAAATTTAAATTGTCACTAACAACATGCTAACATTTTTCTCTACTTTCTCTCCTTTTTTAACAAGCAAAACTTCATTTCGTAATTTAAACTGTATGAATCAGAAATTTTATAAAGTATTAAAATCTGACCGTGTGACAAGTGACTGCCCTTTTCTTTTTCGTTTTAGTCATTTGATTTCTTGTATTTCATCTGAATTCCAAATTCATTCAATTCCTTGAATTCCAAATCTATTCAAATCATTTGAATCATATTTGACTTTGGTCAAATATACCTCTTTTATACAGCTGTCCATTCTCTGAATTTTATAAAACAAAATCGAAAATGAATTCGGAGATGAGCCTAAAACAAAGGTTGTCCGTCCTAAAATACTCTACCACTGCACAAAATTTCAAATCCATTCGAGCTCCGAAAATATGATTTTCAAGCAAAACAGACAATAAATTAAAAAATATCTGTACCTTCATCAAACAACCTTTTTAACAATCATTCACTTTTAAAATTCCATAACTCTTTGAATCCTTTAAAAAACGCAACCCGAACAATTTATGTTGTAAAGCACAATCTTTAGATCCATCTTACCAAAGTTTCATCCCAATCCGATTTTATTTACAATTTCTTTTTCTATCCCCAAAACGCTTAAACCAAATTAGTAATACTAATTTAGGCGAGCCCCACCTGTCAGCCTCCACCTTATTCCTCCTCACCCTGCTCTCTCCCCCCGACAATGCCGCGCAGGCGCCGCCCGACCAACCCTGTGCGCGCATGCCTGCACCCCCTCCCCGTCTCTACGCCGTGCCTCCTCTACGCCGGAAACTCGAGCCCCTCCAGTCGGCCTGCTCCCCGGCACCGCGCGCCGCCACCACACGCCACCCCCTCTCCGGTGACGACGCTCCAGGTCACCCCCTCTCGCAGGCCTCGCCGTGGTCACCAGTAGCCTCGCCGCGCCACCCTCGTGCTGCCTTGCCCCTTCCTCAGGTGCGGCGAGCTCTCACCGGCCGGCCCGCCGAGCGCTGCCCCGCGGCCACGCCCCTCTCCGCCGCCGACGAGCTGCCGCGCCACCCAGGCTCCCTCGCGCCCACGGCCAGCTCGGCCTCGACGCCCTCTCGCTCACGCACCCGGCCCCGAGCTCCGGTCGCCTCTCCAGCGGCCTGGCGCCGAGCGCCGCCGCCGCCTCCTGCCTCTCTCTGTCGTGGGCACATCACCACGCGTCCTCACCTTCGCCGCGCCCACCAACTGGTCTCCCGCGTCGCTCTGCCCCTCCTCTGGCCAAGCTCCGCCGCCCTTCGGTCCGCTAGCCGGCGTGCGCCGCCGTGGTCCACGGCCGGGTGCGTGGACTAGCCCCTTGGCCGTGGACCCGGTCCACGCCTGTGGATGAAGAAGGGCGCGCGCGCTGTCCAGTTAAATGGACATTTTACAGAAAGTTCCTCCAAATTCTTCCTCATTAAATATCAGTCCAAATATTTACAGAAAAGTTCTAATCTCAATACTCTTATACAGATCTTTCATGTCGGCCTCTGAAGTTTTCATAATTTCACGTTGGTCCCTACTACGTATTCCCTCAAGTACAGAATAACCTCTGTGATCATTCTGTTAATCCAACTGGGCCCCTCTCCCTAATTTTGACTCGTATTGCTTTATTTAATTTGGTTTTAACTCTTTAATGGTTATTATTCGCTTTTCATGTGGTATTTCTGACGCATAATATTTTAAGCATAAAATTATGTCATAGATAGGGTGCATTTTATTTTGTTAGTAGCATACATTAAAGTACAATCAACCGACTAGGCATAGTAATTAAAAATTACCCCTATAAAGTTTAGTAATTTGTTAATTATCATTAGGAAACAATAATATTTTACGAATATAGTAAATAACTTAAGTATAATAGGTTTGTACTTATTATGATTAAAAGAAATATTAAATAGTACACATTAGCGCAGATGCCCTATTAGCTCTATGTGAATTAGGTAAAGTTAAAACTATATAATTGTTAGCGAAATAATAGGTTACATATATACATATGAATATTAACAAGTAAACATGACTCATATAATCATTATACGTGCATACACATGTCTTAGCGCCAACATCACATTACTACCTACTCATAATATCATATACAAATAGATAATTAAATAATTATTAAGAGACGCACTAATACTTCTCGTCCCATAATAGTGTTAGGTGGTACACGTACTACTAGTTGTCTTTAATTTAGTAAATAGCAACACGTGACACTTGTCGGCATTATTTTGGGAAATTGGGCATATAGATTAAATCGAATGGCTAATTACTAGTCACATTAGATACATATAAGTATAAATTAGATAATTAATAATGACGCTATGCCGCCGCTGCACCCGTAGTGATGTCATCTATTTAGAGTAGTAATTTAATTATTAATGTAGAATTAATAGTTAATCATTAATTAGCAAAGCAATCGCATATTACAAAATAAAGTAATTAACCCTTACTTATAATAAATTAAAAGCATGTCTATTATATGATTAAATAAAATAAATATTAGGTAGCGTATATAAGTCAATTTATCATAAATCATTAAGAGGCCGCTGCATACTAGAATTTAGTAATTATTAGAACAGCAATTGCATAATATTAGAATAATAAGTAAATAATATCTAGTCACTACACATCCATTCATTTAGTTGTAAACAAAATAGAGTTATTTTTAGAATGCATCTAATAATTAAATATATTGTATAAATAAGATTGCATATACAACGACATATCAACATGTTGTTATATCAACTAAGCATGTCATATACTAGCTTGCACTCACATGAACACATTGGCACCATAGGTGCTTAACAGTACATGCATCCACCTAGCTTACTACCGCAGTTACATGAATATGATTTAGAATGAACCTGGAAATTGACAGCTAAATTGCTAAGACATGATTATGCATAATATAACACAGAATTTCTAGTATTATATTAAGCAAACCATAACCTAAGTTTATACTCGCAAAAAGGTCTTAGTGTAATTAAATAATACCTTGCCACGCTTAACTACTCATGTAACCGCATAAATACTAGAATAAAGGTTAAGAATAAATAATTATTCTAATAATTAACTTATAATAAATGACACTAAGGTGCATATAAAATAATGAGCATTATATTAGTCACCACAACATGCATGGCATTATCTTGAGCTTTCTTCGAGGAGTTTGTTCGGCTCTTATTCGGAGTTTATTGGATCTTATCGATTCTTCTCGAGGTTGTTTATTTTACTGTAGTTTTATTAGGCGTATTCTACCGTGTAGACAACACAGAGTTCGAGGAAGAGCTAGATTCCAGGAGAAGGCAAAAGAAGAGACATTCAAGGAAAAGCCCAAAGACTTCGACATCAAGCAGGCAATTCAAGACTCAGAGATCTAAAGATTATCAAGAAGACAAGTTCTAAAGATTAAGGATTTGCAGGCAACCTCTAACCCCTTGATCATATTCATCCTATATTTTGCTTGTGCACCTATATGTCCTAAATGCTTGCATATCTATTTTAATCTATGTTAAAACATTGTGTAGTTAATATCATACTTGCTATTACGTATTCATATTAATGTTAGCTGCTTGCAAACATTAAATAAGAATACTACCTTGTTATCCGTTGATGACACCTCCCTTGTTAGCCATAAGACTTCCTTCGTTAAAATCCTTTAACGAACAGAAAGATGCCTTGATATTGGATTGTTTAGGAACCCTTATGCAATGCAGTACATCACCGCACTATACACCAATCATCTTATGAAATGCGTTAAAATGAGTTTGGTGGTGTGTGTAAAATAAAGTGGGATAGGTGTCAGTGCAATTGGTGCTAGGTGATGGGAAGGGATACTTTTTTGGTCGTGGGGCGGGCTCCTAGTGATTTGTGTTGTGATGGGTGAAAGCTTTCAGACTGGTCCACCTGTCGTGGACGAGCGTCGCCCCTGCCATATAAAGACCAGTTCATCGGACCTCAGTGTAGTGATTTCGTACAACAACAGAATTTGTTTGGGCTAGACTCACTCCGCCCCTTAGTTATCCGCAGTGACACCTTAGGGGTCGAGAGACACAAGCCGTAGGAGCAGACGTGGGATACTCACGTTCCGGTCTTCGATTACAGCAATAGCCCACGTCGTGGGATCGTACTGCCCATTGGTATAGCCCCCTGGGTACTGGTAATGGCCCGAACCGTGCGGGATCCAGGGAACGGACGTGGATGCTCTATACCTACGGTCTGGCTACGAGAATGTGCTATCGCGTCATCGGGCTTCCCCGAGAGATGACCCCTGTATGATTCTTGTGGTGGACATTGCGGATACTTTTGCGTGTGATGGAGTGAAAGTTATGCGACTCTGTTGATCAAGAGAAGCATAACCTGTGGTTACAGTGTACAACCTCTGCAGAGTGTATAAATCTATTCGGACTGGCCATTGTCACGGTATTGGCACACTACAGCTTGGGCTCACTTTGATTAGTCTTGATTATCTCTTTGATGACGTGAGTGGGTGTAGGTGCCCGTGTTTTGAAAAGTGTGGGATGTGAGCCAGGAGACGGTACGGTTGCGTGCCAGCTTCCCGACTAAAATTTGGGTACTAACGGGATCGATGAACATCTCCTGCAGGACCAACCTACTAAATTTTGGACAGCAATTATTCTATGTTCCCTTTTTGCAAAGCTTCTGTAGTGAACCCTGCATATTGGCTTTGTGCAAAAAGAAAACCCTGTAGCCTAATCTTTGCTACAACCAAACATGCATCTATATATCTTTACTTAGTGTTAGAGCTAGCTGAGTATCTTATGTACTCATAGTTTGTATAGTTGTGTTTTTTAGCCAGAGAAGTTTCGTAGAAGACGACGATGTGCTAGGTTTTTGTCCTGCTTGTCGCGCACCCCGTTTCCGAGATGCACTGTGATACACGTATCAGTCCCTGGATCAGTAGCTGATACGCACAACACAACAGAATGTATATCAAAAGCATACTTCGAAAGGAAAAACTAGCCTGAGACAGGACTTTTAGTGGCTACACCATGAGGATCTCTACAATTCTACACCGGTTGACCAACTAAAAGCAGAGCAGGCAACGAAAACCAGGACCCAAATCTACAAGCAGACTTGGGAAGCAGAACGAAACCAGCACAACACCTACGCGATCCTCACTGTCTAAAACCACAAATGCAGGCGGGTGAATACATAAGGTACTCAGCAAGCTCCAACACTAAGTAAAGGTATAACTACAGATGCACATTGGTTGTAGCAAAGATGAGGCAGCAAGGTCCATGTTGCAAAAAGCCAGTTTTATGCAAGGTTCAATACAGAAGATTTCAAAAAGGAGTGAAAGCATTTATTATCCATATATTAATAAGTTGGACCTGGGGGAGTACAAACCGTTCCCGCCAGTTCCCTAATTTTTAACTGAAAGGACCTCCACTATCCCCTCCAGACACTTTTCAAAGCACGGGTGACTACACCCACTCACACTTCAAGGTAGTATAGAAAATCTAATCGTAGGGCGCCCGAACAGTAGCATGTCAATACCGTGACAACGGCCTATCCGAAAGGATTTTTAACTCTGCAGAGGTTGTACACTGTACCCACATGTTATGCTACTCCTGATCATTAGAGTTGCATAACGCCCATCCCACATCTACGCAGTTTTCCACAGATTCCACCCAAGGTGCAAACAGGGGCCATCCCTCGGGGTTTTCCAGGCCGTCGATGACGCGTCGGTACATTCTCGGAGCCGGGTCGTGAATATCCACCACATTCACGCCTTTTTCTGGTCCCCTCCAATCCCCGGGTATTACCAAACCAGGGGCTATATCCGCGGGCTTACGCTCCCGTGACGCGGGCAATTACCGTCGAAGGCCAGGCAGTGAGTCATCTCACGCCCTTCTCCTGTTCCCTTGTGTCTTCACTACCGACCCCCAGTGGTTCGATGTGGAAAGAATACGTAGAGAGAATAAGTCTTGCCCAAAATGTACAGGTTCTGTGGTTGCATAGGAATTATCAAGTCGAGGGCTAACGAACCGATCCTTATATGGCAGGGGTGGCGGTCTCGTCCACGGCAGGTGGACCACAGCGAAGCCTACACACCTATCACCATCACCTCAGGTGAGCCCTACCCCACGGCCAGAAACATTCTCTCTTCACCTAGCACCAGTTGTTCTAATCCCGCCCCCTTTTATTTGTACTCACACCACTAAACTCTTTCAACTCATTTTGCAAATTAATGGTATATGGTGCGGCGGTGCGGAGCACCATAAATGGGGTCCTAAGCAGATATAGTACAAGGTAATATCCATTTCGTAAAACTATCTAGGAACGGAATCCCTATGGCTATCAAGGACACTTCGTCAATGGTTTTCAAGGAAGGTATTCATATCTATACAGCAAGTTACTGACATAAATATAAATACTTAAGAACAAGTTGGATTATGACTAACACAATGTTTCAAACCAAAATATTTTGCATAGCAGAATAAATAGGCGCTATAGGAGCATTAGCAAAATATAGGTTCCAATATGAGGTTAGAGCTTGCCTGCAAATTCCTTAATCTTCAAGCTTGGGGTTGAAGGCTTCTTCTTCAAGATCTCCATCTTCAATCTCTAGCTTCTGGTCCCTTTTGAGGCTTGACTCTTCCTTACACTCAGCGTTATCTACGCGAAGGAAAAGCCTAATAAAACTACTGCGAAAGAAACACAACTCAAAAAGAAGCAATAAAATCCAAAGAACTTTGAACAAGAACCAAATAAATTCTGCGAGGAAAAACCTAAGGCAAGTCATGCATGATGCGGTGATTAGTTATTACGAGGAGCGGTGAGGCCCACTAGCATGGCTATTGGAGAGGCATGTTCATGTGTAGTCCTGTGAACGATACATCATTTTATGTAGACCTTAATTTAGGACCATTCAGTACTTGTTGGCCATTAGAGTTATTCTGATTGATACCTAGTGATTAAACTATATCATGAGTGCATTGTGCATGCTTCTATGTCGCGGCTCATGACCTTAGTTATCCGTGTATATTGTGCACTTGCACTTATTGTTGGGGTGTGCTTATATCTATGTATCATGATTTTGAATGTGAGCACGACTTAAAATTGCACGTGTGCCGGTGTGTACCGATGTAAAGTGAAATACACAAGTATTCTAATTAATTAATGCTTACTTCCTATAATGCCCGTAGGTGGTCGAGTATTTAGCTATTAACTATCTAGTTACATCGTTAGTGCTAGTAGGTGGTACGTGCACTAGCGTGTACTGATGTGTTACACATGCTTTCTAGTGAGTATTTCTTGATTCTACTATACAGTTGAACTCCTACACTACATAAATGGCATTAACTGTGATGTGGTGATGGGCATATTGCTACGGTTAGTTATTTAGTTTATACCTATATGAATGTACTACTTTAGGTGATTAATAGTTAATTACCTAACTTATTTTATATAATTAAATTACTAAAACTAACAAGTGGCACAAGTGCTAAAAGGTGCCCTTACATGGGTGACTGCATGGCAAGTTGCTTATGGGCTGCTAACTAAAGTGTTTACTTACTTCCTAGTATTTAGTTATTAGTGTTTAACTATTAATTCTATAATTCTAATTTTAAGTTAGATTATTCAGTGCTAACATGGGTGCGCATACTAATGTGTGTTAAATAATGGGGTTATGCTAATGAGGTTATGCTATGCTGTGGCGTGCCTTAGCTAGTATAAACCTATGCTTAGAATGCATCATAATTAAAGACTTGCACTAACAACGATAAAACAAAGGAAGGAACACGATTAAACTCGGCGAAGAACTTACTATAGAAGCGAATCGGCAAGACCGGAGGTTGGCTGAGGTTTGGATGATTCGATGTGATGGAGCTTGAGATAATGGTTCCAATGGCACCAAGATCACTTAAAACTTAGTTAAGGTGTAGCGGTGGTGAGACAAATAAGGTGTTCACGATGGAAAACAAGAAATCTCCCCCGTGGACACGCTACCCGACATATGTCCACAGTTGTCGGGTGTGTGTGTGCAGGCGTGAAACAGGGGACAAACTTCGTGGTGATGTTGCCAGCTAGTCTGTGACCGAAAACTAGCAAAGGCTGCATGGACACATGGCTCGGCTTGTGTCCACGGCCTCTAAACACCTGCGTGTCCAGAATCGAGGAAAAATCATGTGGACACGTGGTTCGGCGTGTGTCCACTGCCCCTGGACACACGGATGTTCAGAATCAGGGATTTCTCTGTGGACACAGAGTTCTGTGACGTGTTCATGGACACGTGAATATATGAGCTGTAATCGTGTCCGTGGACACGTGGACTGTGACCGTGTCCGTGGACACATGAAGTGTGACGTGTCCGTGGACACGTGAAAGTGAAAGTTCGGGGTTTTGTGAAAATTCGGGGATTCGTGGACACGTGAGAGTGAAAGTTCGTGGTTTTGTGGGAGTTCGGGGATTCGTGGACACGTGAGGGTGAAAGTTCGGGGTTTTGTGAAAGCTCGGGGTTTCCGTGGACACGGGAAAGTTCGGGGTTTCCGTGGACACGGGAAAGTTCGGGGTTTCGTAGACGCGTGAAAGTTCGGGGTTTTCGTGGACATGGGAAAGTTCGGGGTTTCGTGGACACGTGAAAGTTCGGGGTTTTTCGTGGACACGGGAAAGTTCGGGGTTTTCGTGGACACGTGAAAGTTCGGGGTTTTTCGTGGACACGGGAAAGTTCGGGGTTTCCGTGGACACGGGAAAGTTCAGGGTTTCCGTGGACACGTCGACACGAGAAAACTGTGATCGTGTCCGTGGACACGTGGACACGTGAAAACTGTGACGTATCCGTGGACACGTGGACACGAGAAAACTGTGACGTATCCGTGGACACGGGAAAACTGTGACGTGTCCGTGGACACGGGAAAACTGTGATCGTGTCCGTGGACACGTGGACACGGGAACTGTGATCGTGTCCGTGGACACGTGAAAACAAGGACGTGTCCGTGGACACGGGAAAACGCACGTGGACACGAGGAAACCGTGACGTGTCCGTGGACACAGGGACACGTGAAAACTGTGACGTGTCTGTGGACACGGGAAAACTGTGACGTATCCGTGGACACGTGGACACGTGAAAACTGTGACGTGTCCTCGTCCTAGGACACATGCGAGCGGGTCAGGTGGCAATCGTGTGTCCAAGACTCGTGCTTGTTCTGTGTCCAAACTCGGTGCGGGTGTGCTAGGGTGGCCGACACGCGAGGTTGCCAAGGACCAATTTACAATTACCAAAAAGCCAACTAAGACCTGTATGAAAACATGGGAAAAGATCAAGGTGCTATAGGTTAAAGTGCAGGGGCTAACTCATTCGATTTTAAGGGCAGTGGGGTTTTCTGTAAATGTAGGGGACCTAGGATTCTATGTAGAAGAGTTAGAGGGCTTCTTTGCAAAACTACCTTTTTACCCTCGGCTCCCTTGTCCAGAACACGATGGACCACAGCAGGGGGCCGGTCCATGTTGTCGCCTCGCCGGCGCTAGGGCGGCTCGCCGGCCGGAGAGGTTGGGGCGTCGACCGGAGGAAAGGCAGGATGGCGCGCCGAAGCTAGCCGTGTCCTCAGTTGTGCTGGAGAGTCATCGCAAGGGGCCGGCATCAGAGAGCTCGCAGGCTCGACGGCGGCTCATGACGCCGGGGCGCGGGAGAGGCAGAGGGACTCAGAGCTTCGGCCGAAGCACGAGTGGGCGACGAGGTGGTGCTCATGACGGGCTCGGACGAGACGAGGAGGCTCTGCAGCGTGCCATCGACGAGCAGAGGATGGCGCGCCATGGGGATGCGCGGCGGCAGGGAGCACGGCGACCGAAGGAGCTCGGGCTTCTGGCCGGGAAGCACGAGGGCAGTGCCGAAGAGCTCCCTGCAGGGTCAGATGTGCCAGAGAGGGGCTAGGGGTAGACAGCGTCGGAGAGGGGGCGTCCGGCATGGCGGCGCACGGCGGGTTTGGCTCTGAGAGCAGGACGACCGAATAGGGATGGGGCGCGGTTGCTTCGACTCGAAGGTGTTGCGGCGCGTGGAGGAGCACGTGGCAAGGCGTGGGTCGCAGGTGCCGCGTGTGGATGGGCGCGTGGCAGCGCGCGCGGGCGTCCGTGCCAGCAGCGCAAGGAAGAAGACAGGAGAGGAGGAGATAGGGATGGAGAAGACGCTGACAGGCAGGACCCATGACTTCTTTTTATTTTCTGATTTTCCGGAATTTCAGCAGCAGCCTCTGTTTTTCCCTCAGAAGGTCAACCTGCCGAGCTCCGATAAACGTGAAATTTTGCAGGGTTGAAGTACCTTTTAAGATGAACAACTTTTGTTTTAGAATTATCATCAAATTCTCAATAGATTTTATTCTATGAAATTCGGAGGATAAATGGCTATTTGAATAGAGTAACTTAATTCGGACGGGTCAAAAGGTTCAAAAGAATTGGCCTGGTTTGGAATTCAAAGAATTCGATGGGCTCAAAATTAAAAATGATTGAGTTCAAAGGAACTGAGCGGACTTGAATTTCAGGATAATTGATTAGATTTAGGCTTTAGGGAATTGGAAATAAAAACGCTGGAAACGAACGGAAAGAAAAGAAGGCAAACGGAGTCATTCACTTGTCACACTTCAATTTTCAATAATGTGACATTTTCAATTTAGATAAGTTTTTAATTTAGTGGAGTTTTCACCTTTTGAAATAGGAAAGAAAAGAAAAGGTGAGAAGTGGAAAGAAAAATGTTAGAGTGAAAGTTAGAAAAATTTTGAATTACGCATTTTTTTAAACTTGTCCTAAAATTCATGATGTCACACTGCTTCTCAAGTTTGCTTGTGGAGTTGGGTCTTGTTTTTCGCTGTTTGCTTCACCTCTAGCTGGTCAACTGGTTGTGGATATTTTAATCCCTGCTATGTTGCCACTAAAGGTCCAGTTGCAGGTATATCTCCCTATCTGAAGTATGTTTTTAATATACATTCTGACATGTTAGGGTGTATCAGCTGCTGATCCAGAGACTGATACGTGATGCACAGTGTATCCCAAAAATGGGTACGACATGCCTTGCCTCACTGCAGAGTCAAGTTATACGATTATGATTCTTTATTATCTGGTATGTTGCTGGGGCAAGGTCTGAGTCGTTGGTCAAGAATTATTTTGTCACTTTTGACTATGTTTTAGATATAATATTGCCTGAAAAATCACTCCTGTTACTTGGTATTATTGAGAATAATACACCATAAGAATAGTTTGCTAAGTATTCAGAATGGTTGAAATGAAAGAAAGTGATTGCAATGCCAAGTGAGAAACAAATCTATGTTCATCAAGCATACTGCTTACATAGCTGGATTAGTTTTTTGCGAAGATTTTATGAACAAGTCGTCACAGTAATAACCTCATGAATTTATGGAACACCCAATTCTTTTTCTTAATATAATGGAGAACCTTGAATTTGTGTATAACCAAAGTATTCATTCGATCCTCCTTGCCTCCACATGCGCATGATTCTCATATGATGTTTGCTGTTGCGTGCTGTTGCCTTGCTTGTGCGTAGGGTTTGAGTACAGAGCATGGCAATCTTTATGTAGGCACACAAGGGCAGCCATGTGCATCAGTTCAAATAAGAAAAGAACACATGGAAATGGTTAATGTCAGGTATTCCTAAAGACCAGCACAGGATATCAAGATAAGCCTTATTCAATTCCTTGCGTTTCATACTTAACAAACCATCTCGACGGTCAGATGGACACAAACTATAGTGGTACAAAAATATGGAAAGAGGTCTACACACAGTTGGATGCTCGCTGACATGAACTCCACGTGCACGGTACCCACTGACATGTGGCGCTCCTCATATGACTCCACATGTCAGTAGCCATTGTACGCATGTAGTTAAGTCAGTGGATCCGCACCATTTAGGTTGAACATGACCCTGCCCTGCATGGATCCACAATAGTGAATCCATGAACGCTAAAGACAGCAGGGGCTTCCCAGACATGGGCAGCCTCTGCACAAAAGTTTATTTAGTGGAGTAGCTAGCACACACTACAAGTCTATAACGTTTAACATGACGATGGACAAACACGGCGAGTGAGCGACGATCTATTTTTTTGAGATCGTCGCTCGCTCGCCAGGTTTGCCCATCGTCACGTTGAAATGAGATGTCCTTCAGGCTTGATCTGGCCTAGTCGGCGACAGCGGAGGCTGCAGCGGTGGCGGCTGCGCCTCCTCCCATGGCCATGTGCCCTCCACCGTGGTGATGTTCTGAGCATGCTAAACCAGGTGATCATGCTGTCCATGACCATAGGCGGCGGCGGCTGCTCCGGCGACGGCTGTACCTCCTGCGGCTGGTGACACGTGTGCTCCACTGCCGTGGCAATGGTCATTCTGATAAGCGTGCTTAGCAGCGGTGTCATCCTGGCCGTGACCATTGGCAGCAGCGGCTCCGCCGCCGGCGGCACCTCCAGCAGCTGGTAACCCCTTGTTCATCGCGTGTGCTCCGTAGCTGTAGTCGTGCTGGCCATGACCGTAAACAGGGGCGCCTCCGGCGGCAGCAGGAGCGCCTCCATGATCTGGGAACCCCATGTTCATGTGTGCGCCGCCGTAGCCATGGCCATAGCGCATCCCATAACCTCCTCCTCCTGCAAACAACAATTAAACGTGGGACGGTGTGCTCCGTTAGCTAGAGGTTACTGTGAATGATCATCAAGCTAGCATTATCCGAATTGAATCATCACATCAGCAGCAGCAGCAGCAGTACCCTGGTGGGGCGGCGGAAACTGGCCAGGGTAACCATACCCATGTCCATGATAGTGATAGCCTTCGTGACCGTAATAGCCAGCACCACCACCATGAGGATAGCCGCCGCCGCCGCCACCGCCGCCGTGATAGCCTCCGTATCCATACGGTGTCGGAGGAGGGTAATAGTACGGGTTTTGGTACGGTGTGAACGAGTAGGCGTAGGAGACTGCCCCTGGTGGGTGCGGATGTCCTCCCATCGTCTTCGGCTTGCTCTGAACCTGATCAGTCGTCTGTGCCTTCTTTGAAGGTTCGTTCTGCTTTTCCTGGCAAGCACCGATCGTATTGTTGCGCCCTCCAATGTTCATGCCTGCGAAGTTGTAGGAATCCTGTTCCATCTTCGGTTCAGGCCAATGATACATCTGGAACAATACATGATCATGAGAATCCTTGAAATTACTTCAAATCGACCAGTATAGCAAGAGATAAGTTTACACGAGAGAGAGGGTTTTGGCACCTGCTGGTACGTAGACAAAGCTAGGGTTCTTCTTCAATCTATCTATCGGAGGAAGAAGATGAAGCAGGTGTCTCCGTGGATTGGTCTTACTCTTGCCGATGTTTTGATCCGTATCGGAGGAAGAAGATGAAGCAGGTGTCTCCGTGGATTGGTCTTACTCTTGCCGATGTTCTGATCCGTGATGGAGCTTAGACTATATATAGGCAGCGAGGCAATGGTGTTCATGATCATTTTGCTACTGAATTATTGGCTTATGCATATAATCCGCGAGTGATTCGTTGGTCCCGGATACAGTAAACCCAGCACCTTGTTAGCCGGATGGATAGGCTTTACTTGTATCACGTTTTGAGTTAGCATTTGCGTGCAACCAACGACGCCTCACAAGGACAGACAAGTGTAAAGGAAATCCACAATGCAATGGATGTAGCGGAATCTGTCAATGTTCGAGGATCGACAGGAGATGGATGGAATAATCGCCTCGAGGTTGGAGGTGGTGACCAGGAGAACAGACCAAGCATTATGCCAATCAAAAGTAGCACTCCAGGTCAGATATATTCATAGATATCTTGTGCAGTGCAGATGTTGGAAAACAGAATCAGTTTAAAAGGAACAACTCAAAGTGTCTAATGAGTTCAGTTAGCCTCTTTAATTGTGTTGTGGAACCGCCTGAAAGTTTGTGTAATCAGCACTACAGTTTTTTTTTATATTCTTAAGGCACATAAGAAAGCTGGGAAAGATCATACTCTTGAATTAGCAATGTGAAAAAAAGTGATACTGTACGGATATGAGATGAGTGCTAATTGCAAAATGGTATGGGAACAATGTTATAGTCTTATAGAGGTAACTAGTTACGGAAGATGGTTTTTTAATATCATTTTGCAGAAAGAATATGGTTTTTCAAGAAATTACATTAATTCGAAGTTTCTGAAACTGTGTTTAATTATCTTATATTCACATCACGGTTTGCGTGAGCATGATGGTTACCAGCCTGGTACTCAAACTATGTCATAGTTAGGCGTCATATGCATGCTTTATTATTAGAGTCAGTGGTCCATCTTTCATTTGCCTACGAAGTATAATTATCCTATATATAAAATAAAAAGGATCCTTATTTTTGAATATATGCTTCACGTTGTTTCTCTGGTGTTCTCATTAGAGAATGCATTATAATATTAGAGAGATTTTAAAATAGACCCAAATAAATATGGACCGTTCATTTGCGTTGATCTCGAGGCTTAAATTATTCTTTTACCTCCTATGAGGTAAAATATTTTTAATAATTATTAATGGCTGTAGAATTCAGTTTGAAAAGTTATTAGTGAGTTTTGGTAGGTGATGGAAATCAGGGACATGTTTTCTTGTATAATTAACTGTTGAGATTGAATTCATATTTTACCTCTTAAAAGGTGAAACAACATCACTTGGTCTATTTTAAAAGGACTCTAATATTAAATTGAGTGATATGGTTTTGGATTATTCTTTCCTACCCAGTCAACTATTTTGGTCGACACCTCGGTCGTTTGGTCACAGTTTTTTCACTTTGCAAGATTTTTCATATAGGAACCATGCGTTAAGTGAAATGTTACCTTTGCATATATGCTTCATGTTGTTTCTCCGATTTTTCTCATTAGTGAAAGCACATTGCCATATTGAGTTGAGTGATATGGCTTTGATTCCTTCCAACCCAATTATCATCTATTTTAGTCAAGGCATGTATCTAGGTCATTTGGTCTCATTTTTTCGCTTTGTAAGATTGTTCTTTAAGTGAAATGTTACCTGCAGAATCATTACATGGATGCTTATTTACTGCACATGAGAAGCAACTTGCTAATTAATTGTGTGAGGTCCATGGGCTTTTGGATTAAGTGCTCCCATATGTGCTTGCAAGCATGAAATTTAGTCTCATAATGTGGAAGTTTAGAGTGAGAACAACCAACTTAAAATAAAGCCCTTGACTCAAATCGTAGTAACTGCTACTGATTAATTATTTTACGCAATATGCGAGCAGGAAAACACAAATAAATTGCTGTGTATGTGTGGTTTACGTGAGTGCGTGTGGATACGAATCATATTTATATATTGTATGTTAGAGAACCCGTAGATAGGGGACATCTGATGCGGTTATTGATTGTTCTTTCCTATATCCAAGCAGCTGTTGGGGGTCAAGAGGTCCAAGTCTCCGATCAGGAATTTTCCATCTTGCAAGATTATTACCTATGAATCGATCTTAAGTTTTATGTAAGGAGCTGGTAGAATGGTGGGGATGGGTCGCCACTTAAGAAGAAATTGATCTCCAGAGAGCAAGACATATTTCTGGAATCGGTTTACCCTCTAAATATATAAACAAGTTACTATTAGGCATTAGCCTTTGCAAATTTAATTTTCAGGTCCTCTTCCACCCAATAGATTCGGCTTCAGATAATACTTGAAAAATTTGTGGTGAATCCCAATGATTCTGAGCTAGCTACCACTATATTCGCTCGATCTTTGTTTCCAACATGATAGTGTACCAGAACCTGAGGGTTTATACAAGACAATCTAGTGTGCTGTCGATGCAAGAACACGACGACAAGCACGTACTAACAATCATGCAAGTTTCCCTTGGAGCGAAAGCATGAACCCAGAAAAGAGTAGCTTTCAGAACCCCCTTTTTTTTGGATAGCATCAAGGCTCAGCATCAATTCACAACAGCAAAATGGGTCTTTCGGTGGAGGATAAAAGCAGGGCATCAGCATCAAATCACCACACAATAATTTTCTGAGCATTTCTATGAACAGGGTATCTAACTATCTATAGGCAAAAAGGTTATTCCATCAATTATTAGCACACACGTCTTGCCACTCGCACACAGAAGCCGGATTGAGGACCGAAATATAGAGTAGATAACTGTCACCCAGCTAGATGGTACGAAATCCAAACTTAAAATTTTTCAGGTATGGAGGGAGTACTACAAGTACTCAAAAAATTGTTATTTTGCAGATGCGAACCATGTTATTAATTTGTGAATGCATGGTCTTATTGCGATTGGGTGATGTGATTACGGTTCTTTCCTATCCACAGTTAAACTGTTGTAGTGTCGAGGCAGCTGGCTGGGCCTTCCCTTTGCAGAACAGAAACAAAAATTCAGTAGTAGTTAATTGGATTCTCACACGAGAACAGAATCTATTTCAACAAGCATCTTTTAGGTCGAGTCGGTCGGTATCTTTGCCAAGATATTATGTAATAGACAGTTCATTGCGTGTTACTACATGGCATCCCAACTATATATGTTAGAACTACTATGAGATCCTAGTGCACTTCGATAAATGGCATCTTAATGCTCCTGTCTCCAACAAAATCACTTGATAATTCTTCACTAAATAAATGATAATCAATTCATGGGGTATAAATAAGAAAAATACTTTATTGTATTGATAATAATGGAGGTCGCAATGTATGACAAATCATGAAGAATAATGTATTACGTACACAGAACAATGGAATTCATGATGTAATTAATATTGTTCATGGTCAACACAGTACAGATCAGCATAGATCCACTGATGCAAACTCTCTGTCTCTAGCAAACTACTATATATCTTGTCACTCTGACGTTAACTGTTCCTCCAGTGGTAGATATGTATTGGTAGAAGTAGGATGGACAGCCATCTAACTGCTAAAGATGGATATGCAAATGGCTGTGGGACTAATTCTCACGACAGGAACGTCGTCCCAGGAAAGGGTGCCCACGCACACCACACAAAAGCAGTACTTTATTCGCGTACACGCCATTGATCAGCTGGGGAAGCTATTGGAGCTCATGCTTAATCTCCATGCGACGGATGCATGGAACTGAGCTTGCCCAACCGGCCATTACGATCTGAACTTGCAGTGGTAGCCACAGCCATGGTCGCAA
>BCLF01000179.1:20609-32973 GCA_001602275.1 Zoysia japonica | reverse complement strand
ACCACAAGATGGAGAATGGAGTTGACAACCATTAGCTATCTTTGATTTGGGAGTGTGTGCCGTGGAGGATCAGCCGAGCTGAGCTAACCTTGTGCAGGGTAGTTGCCATGGCCACAGCCGCCGGTGGCCACATCGGCCTGTTGGTGAGGCGGCGGGTGCCATTGCAGCTGCTGCTGTTGTGGACCATGAGAAGGTAGTTGAAGGTACCCGTTCAGGTTAACTGATGATACAGTGCTCCCAGCTGCGGAGGAGGCTGGCACTGACTGTGGTTGTTGTTGTACCCAATGTTTGAGAATATGAATGAACTCCTGATGTCCGCCTCGTCCCCCATCGATCGCCTCGATCTCTCTCACGTCGACCCGGCCAGGCTGATGGTTCTATCTGCAGTGGTACGATCGACGGACGGAAGGAATATATAGGCATTGAGCGATCATGTATGCGGGAACGCAGAGACGGGAATGTAATTTTATTTTCTAAAATGGATGTGTTGAAGTTAGTATCTGCGTGCAATCGATCGAAGACACCTGACGACCTCGATCGATCAGACATGTGTAAATTAAGGACTAGTAGCTAGGTTAACCAGGAAAAACGGCTGGATAGGATCGAATACGAATGCGGCATCAAGACTTGACCTGGAAGTTGAGTCGAGCTTTCAGGTTAAGACCTGAGAACAAGCTAGCCACGCTTCATTCCACAACCGAGAAGCAACGTACTCCTGGTGAGATCCATATCTTGAACGAATATTAGGAAGGTGAATGAGGTTGACGACATACTGTGCAATGACTCGCCCACCTTCAGGTCAAGTGAGGGTGAGAAATTGCACCCGAAGGCCCAAACGGGTCAAAACGGACAATTCACTTTTACTTCAACTCTCTCGTCCATGCAAATAAAAAATAGATATATAACTTGTTTACATAATTACATAGCATGCAGGTTTAATCTCAATACCTCTTATACCATATTGAGCTCTCAAACCCTACTAACACACGAAATCATAAGCTGACAAAGAAAGATGACAACTCACATTATTTCAACATATACTTGAAAACCTACTGTTCGATGCGACAATTCTCCCAAAAAAGATTTGGAATGCCGTTCAATAAATATTGTAGAAAATCCATGGCATACTATATATATGAAAAAAAAACATCTCACCACAATCAAAAGGCAAGGTCACAACCTGTACAGTAGTTTATTTTTATTTTAAAAGTTGAATCAAAGTATTATATATTTGGTGTTTCCTTGTATCACAAAGCTTTAAATTTAAGAAATTTTACAAAAGAAGTGGAGCATGGTAGAATCAATTTTTGCTCGAGTATCACAAAACATTTGTTTTCGTGTGGGCTAAGTCTGTAGTTTTGTAATAAACTGACACATTAAACAAATGTTTTATTTTGTCATTAGATTTATCAAACTTGTAGATGTGCCGACAGTTTTGCCAACAGTTTTAATGTACCTATGTCACACTTGACTTGTAGCTGAATACAGCACGTTTGCCGACAGACCCTGACAGTAATACTACGTTGAAGGCTCTTATTGGACAGCAAGCATTAACAAAGGGTCCGTCAACATTAGCAGAGAGTGATCATCGTCCACACAAGAGATAGAGCATTTTTAATCTTAGATTCACACACCAGCCAGCAGGGTACATATCAACAACACACATATGGTTAATTATTTATTCAGTTCCATAATATATAGGCAAAACGAGTAGCAAATACATAGAGTGGTATGTTACGCACGTACCGACTTATATATAAACAGAGCTACATAGTCTGGATATATGAAACCACAACTGAAGTACATGCATGGATCGCGAAAGGCAGAGGCTTTCCCGGCCAACAAGGGTATGCATACGTAGCAGTCCATGAGGTCTGACGAAGGCTAGCTAGCTACACACAGGAGGAGTTGCCTTATTTATGGTAACATATAAGGCTCTAGGATAGGCATCGTCCACGGGAACTCATGCATGCATGGAGCTCCAGAGGTCGGACATGGCGCCTTGCGCGCTCGTAACACATCTACGCCACGGTGGCTGTAGCGCAGGCAGTAGCTTCGGCGACTCCTCCGCCGTCAACTTTCCCTGCGGTCGACGCCCCTGACTGCGCAGCTGCGCCTCCTCCTGAAAGATATATTTACCAACCACAACAAGGCAGTGTCCATTAGTCCAGACTGTTAGTGCCCCCAATCCAATCGAACAGCATCAAGTCAGACTGTCAGAGTATACGTACCCTGCTGCTGATTCGGCGGCGCAGGGAGGCAGCCTTGTGCTCCTGCCTGATAGCCACCGTGGTAACCGTACCCTTTATGCGGCTGCGGCGGCGGAGGAAGGTATCCATACGGCCCCGGAGCCTGCTGTTTGTTAGACTTAATCCTAGTCGTGGTCCGTTGGTGACAAGTTATCAGTCCATGGAAGAACGCATCCGGAGGAGTGCATGTAGGATCAGAGGCCAGAAGACCGTGTCCTGCATCAGACTTCAGTCAAGTTAGAATAAAACGTGCAGTGTAGCACGAGGTTATCTCCTAGATTAGTGGATCATAGGTGTGCTCCGAACTGCTATAGAAGCAGAACGTTGTAATCTATTTTTAAGCAACCGAATAAGAGCTCAACAGCTTCCTCTGTTTTTCTTCCTCTGTTTTCAGACTAGCCACTTGAACAAAGGGTGTGCGATCCAGTGATTATTATCAACATCTGGTAACAAGATGGATAAGAAGGCACGAGCACGCCTTCTTCAGGCCCTTCCGGAGGACCTCGTCCTGCAGGTGGCGAGGAAGAAAACTTCAAAGGAGGTGTGGGAAAGTCTCAAGGAGCGATTTGTTGGTGCTGATCGTGTCAAGCAGGCACGGCTACAGACGTTGAGAGGTGAATTTGATGCACTGCACATGAAAGAGGGGACTCTCGATCTGCTTGCCGGGAGGATCTCGGCAATGTTGATCCGGTATGCCAACCTTGGCGGATCGCTGGAGAACTCAGCGCAGGTGAAGAAATTGCTCGATTCTGTGCCGGATCGCTTCATCCACTGTGTCGCAGGGATGGAACAGTTTTGTGATCTCAGCACCATAACGTTCGAGGAGGCGATAGGCCGGTTGAAGGCATATGATGAGCGCACACGCCGCTCTTTTGGTGGAGGCGGCGGTGACGGCCAATTGCTCCTTACTCGGGCTGAGTGGGAGGCGAAGAAAAAGAAGGAGGCGGGAGAGTCTTCTGGCAAGGGCCGCTGTTCTGACAGTGGCAGTCGCGGCCGGGGTGGTCGTGGGCGCCGCAGAGGGTGTGGCCGTGGAGGCCGCGGTGAAATGCTGTCCAAGAATAGCACTGGTGCCTTTGGCTACAAGCAACGTGATAAGAGCCACATTCAGTGTTTCAATTGTGAGAAGTACGGGCATTATGCAAGTGAATGCAAGGCACCAAAGAAAGAAATGGTAAATTTGGTGAAGGAAGACACTGAACCTGCCCTGATGCTTGCAGTGACAGAGGAGCTGTCGTCCCAGCAATCTGAAGCTGTTTTTCTCAACGAGGTGAAGGTGACGCCAGAACTACATCTAACAGGAAGTGGAGGTATGACCACTAGTGATTTCTGGTACCTAGATAATGGAGCTAGTAATCTCATGACTGGAGATAAGTCTAAATTTCGTGAACTCGATGAGGGTGTCACTGGGAAGGTGAGATTTGGAGACAGTTCAACAGTGGAGATAATGGGGAAAGGTTCAATCCTATTTGCTTGCAAGGATGGAGATCAGTGGTTGCTGCAGGAAGTGTACTTCATTCCGAAGTTACGCAGCAACCTCGTGAGTCTTGGCCAACTCACTGAGATTGGGCACAAAGTAGTGACGGACGAAGATGAACTCGAAGTGTTCGAGAAAAATCCTCAACGGCTGATCATGAAGGTAAAACGCTCGGCGAATCGCCTGTATCGCATTGAAATACAGCAGGCAAGTCCCGTGTGTCTTCTGGCAAGTCTTGAAGATGAGGCATGGCTTTGGCACGCACGCCTGGGTCATGTAAATTTCCAAGCACAGAAGATGCTTTCAGAGAAGCACATGGCTGGAGGCGTACCACTGATCAAACACCTAGAGCAGTTGTGCCATGGTTGCTTGATAGCAAAACAGGCCAGGAAGCCGTTCCCATCCGTGGCGCAGTATAGAGCGGAGGAGCCACTGGAGTTGTTGCACGCTAACTTATGTGAGCCAATCACACCATCGACGATTGCTGGTAATAAGTACTTTATGTTAATTGTTGATGATTTCCCTCGGTGGATGTGGGTTTACACCATCAGGACAAAGGACCAGGCTTGTCAGATTTTCAGGAAGTTCAAAGCTGAAGTTGAAAATATCAGTGATCACCGTATCAAGACACTGCGCACAGATCGTGGAGGAGAATTCTTGTCAACGGAGTTCACAGAATTGTGTGAGCAAGCAGGAATTCAGAGGCACTATACTGCCCCGTATACACCGCAACAAAATGGTGTGGTGGAACAGAGAAATAGGACAGTCATGGTGATGGCGAGATCACTGCTCAAGAGCATGAGTGTTCCAGGGAAATTCTGGGGTGAAGCCGTGCGGTATGCAGTATACTTGTTGAACCGTTTGCCAACGAAGGTGCTGGGAGAGCGCACCCCATATGAAAGCTGGCACGGCAGGAAACTTCACCTGGCACATCTTCGAGTGTTTGGCTGTGTGGCACACACTAAGCCAGCCGCACCACACATGAAGAAGTTGGATGATAGGAGTGTTCAGATGGTACATCTCGGCGTCGAGGATGGCTGTAAGGCGCATCGGCTTTTCGATCCACGTCGCGGCAAACTTGTTGTAAGTCGTGACGTTATTTTTGAAGAGAACATGGAATGGAATTGGTATGCAGGAGGAAGCATCTCTGAACCTGCTGAGTTCACCATCGAAGATGAATACTTTGGTGTGAACAGTGAAAGTTCATGGGCACCGGCAGTGCCCGTGATGACCCATGGAAGTGAATCAGCACCAGCGTCTGTTGATCAAGGAGAAGCAGAAGTTTCTGATTCTCCAACTCCGCAAGCATCACCCGCAGAGGCATCATCAGAACCTGATCAAGTTTCATCAACACCAGCCAGCAATGATAGTTCAGAGGAAGGGCCAGTCAGGTACAGACTCCTTACTAATATCATGCGTGAAGCACCAGTAGTTCAGCTGGATTATGGTGAACCAGAGGAGGAAGCCATGCTAGTTGAAGAGGAGGAACCAGCAAATTTTTGTGAAGCTGCAGGGCAACCAGCCTGGGAAAAAGCAATGAAGAAGGAGATTGAATCCATTGAGAAAAATGCAACATGGACACTTATGGAGTTGCCGGCAGGTCATAAACCTATTGGTCTAAAGTGGGTATACAAGCTAAAGAAAGATTCAACTGGAGCAGCAACTAAGCGTAAAGCAAGGTTGGTAGCTAAAGGTTATGTTCAGAAGCAGGGTGTTGATTTTGATGAGGTTTTTGCACCTGTATTAAGGCTAGATACTGTGAGAATGTTACTAGCTTTGGCAGCAAATCAAGGGTGGCAGGTGCACCACCTTGATGTTAAGTATGCTTTCCTCCATGGAGAACTAGAAGAAGAGGTTTATGTTACCCGACCAGAGGGATTCACAGAGGAGAAGAAGGAACACATGGTGTTGAAACTGAAGAAAGCTCTGTATGGTTTGCGGCAGGCACCAAGAGCTTGGAATTTAAAGCTTGACAGAAGCTTGAAAAACCTTGGTTTCACAAGATGTGCACAAGAGCAAGCAGTTTACAAGAAGGGAGAGGGTAAATCAAGAATCCTCACTGGTGTCTATGTGGATGATTTGATTGTAACAGGAGCAGATCCAGAAGTGATCATTAAGTTCAAATCTCAGATGATGTCTGAATTTGAGATGAGTGACCTAGGTTTGTTGAGCTATTATCTTGGAATTGAAGTAGAACAAAACAGTGAAGGTATCACCATCAAGCAGAGTGCTTATGCAAAAAAAAGTGTTAGTTCAGTTTGGTATGGCTGAATGTAATCCAGTGAAGATCCCAATGGAGCACAAGCTACAGCTACACCAGGACAGTGAAGGAGAAATGGTCGATGCAACTGAATATCGTCGTCAGGTTGGGTGTTTAAGGTATCTTCTACACACTAGGCCAGATCTTTCTTTTGCTGTTGGTCTGGCAAGCAGATTCATGGAGAGACCGACTTTACTTCATCAGAAAGCAGTGAAGCATATTTTGAGATATCTGAAAGGGACAATCTGCTATGGCTTAGTGTATCGCAAGCAAGGCCAGGAAGAAGTTATCACTGGATATTCTGATAGTGATTTGGCAGGGGACAAATCTGATAGCCGAAGCACGGGAGGTATGGTGTTTTATCTCAATGAAAGCCTGATCTCATGGAGTTCACAGAAACAAAGGACAGTAGCTTTATCATCTTGTGAAGCAGAATTCATGGCAGCATCAGCAGCTGCCTGTCAGGCTATGTGGCTTCGAAGTTTGCTGGGAGAGCTTACAGGAAAGGAGCTGAATAATGTTAAGTTGTTTGTTGACAACTTGTCTGCTATTGCACTGATGAAGAATGCAGTGTTTCATGGCCGGTGTAAGCATATTCGCACAAGATATCACTTCATTCGTGAGTGTGTTCAGGAAGGACAAATCACAGTGGAGTACATTCGTTCTGAAGAACAGCGTGCAGATCCTTTGACAAAAGCGTTGCCAGTGGGGAAGCTTGGAGCAATGCGACATTTGTTAGGAGTTCGTGATCTTGGGCCACAACAGGATTAAGGGGGAGTATGTTAGACTTAATCCTGGTCGTGGTCCATTGGTGACAAGTTATCAGTCCATGGAAGAACGCGTCCGGAGGAGTGCATGCAGGATCAGGGGCCAGAAGACCGTGTCCTGCATCAGACTTCATGCAAGGGTGCGTGTGAGTCAAGTTAGAATAAAATGTGCAGTGTAGCACGAGGTTATCTCCTAGATTAGTGGATCATGGGTGTGCTCCGAACTGCTATAGAAGCAGAACGTTGTAATCTATTTTTAAGCAACCGAATAAGAGCTCAACAGCTTCCTCTGTTTTTCTTCCTCTGTTTTCAGACTAGCCACTTGAACAAAGGGTGTGCGATCCAGTGATTATTATCAACACTGCTGCGGCGGAGGGTACCCGCCGTACGCCGGCGGCTGCTGATACTGTGGAGAATAGCCACCATACGGCTGCTGCTGTGGAGGAGGAGGGTAGCCGGCACACGGCTGCTGCTGTGGAGGGGCATACGTATTCGCGTACGGTGGCGGAGTAGGGTTCTGGTATTGGTACTGTTGGTATGGGTACGGCTGCTGGTACGAAGGAGGGGCATACAAGTACGCGAGCGAGTGCGCCCCCGGTAGCGTCGGCAGGACTCCTGAGGATACGTGCCCTTCGTCCTTGGCCACCTTGACCTCGGTCTTCCCGGCCAGTTTCTTGTTCTGGGTGTTCCCCATGTCCCCGAACTTGAATGCATCTCTCACTCTGTACGAGTCCCCTCCCATCGTCTCCTCTCCTCTCCTCCCTCCTCGATCGGGCAGGCAGGTTACGAAATCGATCTAGATCTGGCCGGCCACATGATGAACAACATGAACAACCGAGTGATCATTACTTACCCAAATGAAATGAAATGATATGAAAACAACAGAATCGAGAGAGTTGATCGAAGAACTGACATGAAAGGCTGTATATCTACATGTTAATTAGTTAATTACTGGTACGACGTTCTACTCTACACACAGTGATCTGAGATGAGGATTCATGAGCTGCGCCATACCAGCACCAGATCGAAGCTGATCGAGGATTCTTTGGCGGAAGGAGGAGGAAGACGAAGCTGCTGCAGCTGCTGCCACCGGTTGGTCTCGCTGATCGATGGTTTTCCTCTCTGATGGAGAAACGACGGGCGGGCGGGCTGGGATATATATAGCCGGTCGATCGTGGTGGAGCCGCCACGATTTCTTCTATTCATGATTCGGCACATATCTCCGGACAAACGACGTCCTACGAGCTCGATCAGACCAAGTGTCAATCGGAAGAATTCACTACGGACGAATGGATAGACTAGAATATCTACACATATCTAGTGCAGTACTAAGTCTCAGTAACAATAGCAATCTTGTTGGAGCATAAAGATCACCAACATCGGGAAATGGAATAACACACTGTTAGGTTGATCTAATCTAGTTGACCCAACGGCTGGCTAGAATTGATCTCGTCTTTAGTTGGTCTAATAGCCAACTGAATCGCGCCCTAATTGGGGGCGCCCAGCCTTGTGGCTTGTGGGCCCCCGTCACACAGCGTTATATAAAGAAAGGGTGGAGGAGCCGGGGCACACACCATGAGGTTGACCGTCGCTCGAATCCCACTCTACATTCTAAACCCTAAGTTCGATTTTTGAGGGTGGTTGTCAGCGACGGGATTCCCCATCACCGCCGCCATACCCTCGACCTCGACCTCGACCGAAGGCCCTCTCCTCTTCTCCGACCATCGCCGCCCGAGCGTGGACTTCACCGACCAAGGAGAGGGATGGCGGGGTCTTTTCCTCAACGTCGGTCGCCCCGAACACCGAAAGTAAAGACCCACGGAACACACCCCTTCTCGATCTGCTCACCGAACCCGGAAGAACCCCAAAAGACTCAACACTGGTATCGGAGCCAGGTTCTCGAGCAGATCGAGAACTTTGAAAAGGTCCCAAAAGAATACAGATCCAATCCCAAAAGCTTCGGATCCCTAACCCATCCCTTACCCTAACCCTAACCGTAAGGGGGAACGAAACAAGGGGAGGGGAAGGGAAGAGGCGGAGGCTTACCTTGGCCTCGCCGTCGACGGCCGCGCCGCCGCTCGGGATTCTCGAGCGCCAGCCACAGAGGCGCCGCGCGCTGCACCTAACCTTGACGGCGACGCGCTCACCCCTCGGGTGAGCGCACGTGCCGGCAAGAGCCCAACGGCGGCGCTGTGGCGATGTTTCGACAGAGCGCCGCGAGAGAGAGGGTGAGCGCGAGAGAGAGAGCGCGAGGGAGAGAAGTGAGTTAGGGTTTCGGGGAACCGGCCGCGATGAGCTTTTATACTGCCGAGTTACGCGCGGCGCCGTCGATCTTCGATCCAACGGTCGAGAGCGATTGGCGCCGAGCTGGGCTGGATTCGGCCCAAGCGGGGGAGGGAATTCCCGGCCCAGGCCCAGGTTGCCTCGGTAGGTTTTCCGCACCGCGAGGAGCTGGGCTGAAAGAACTGCTGGGCCGCACGCATGCTACTGTTCATAGCGGGCCACGCGCGTTTTCAGCCCAAATTCATAGAATTTTTTGTTTTCCTTTTTTTTTTCAGAAGTAATTATATTGATTATTTTGCTAATTTTAACAGAAATAATTGACAAAAAAATTAGCAAATTTTTTATAGAATAGAAAAGTACAATAATTGCTTTAAAAAATAAAGAAAATTTTATTTTTTGCTCCGTATTTAAATTTGTTTATTTCATTATTAAATTCGAACCAACAGGAGAATTTAATTTTGAAAAAATAGATATAATTTCAAATAATTGTTATATTGTTATTTTTCTAACCAACGTTGATAATAACAGTATTATAATTTTTTAATTGATAATTTTTTATGTATTATTTCTATTTCTGCCCAACGGTGATGTAGATTTAATGTATAAACAAATTGTATGTCTTAATTTTGACCAACATTAGAACTAAGACATATAATTTTGATGTTATATTCTCACTTTACTTGAATTATTTTTTCAGGCGGATACAACTTGATGAGTTGTATCAAAGAGATTCTCTCTCAAAGGTGATAACTATGGAGAGTGGAAGAAAAAGATAGACTTAGCGTTTATCTTGGCTGAGGTGGACTGAGTCCTCACCACAGCATGTCCCACTGAGCCTGAGGAGCCAGTGAGGAAAAAAAAATGAGACTGATGAAGCCTGGAAGGCAAGAGCGAGGGACTATGCTCCCTTAAGGATGTCTTATAATCTTGATCATAAGAAATGGTCCACAGCCAACAAAAAATATATGGTTGTGATAAAGAACATGATTGAGCTTGCCATTTTGGGCTCGATCGCAGACTGTGACACTGTCGTAGAATATCTTGAAAAAATTAAGAGTCAGTTTACTGGCTCTTCAATACTTATGCTACACAGGTGATTAAGCACCTTGTGACAGAAAAGTACTCTGGTGGTGGCATAAGAGAGCACATACTAAAGATGAGCAACTTGGCATCTAAGCTCAAACCAATAGATTTGACTCTCAAAGATGAGTTTTTTATTCATTTGATTTTTGCTTCCTTGCCTAAAGAGTTTGACACTTTTATTGTCAACTACAACATGCAACTCGAGAAATGGGACATGGAAAAGTGCATTGCTATGTGTGTGCAAGAGGAGAATAGAATTAAGACTTCACATGGTGATTCTATCAACTATATGACGGACAATAAGAAAAAGAATTTTACACCAAAGTCCCTCTCAAAGAACAAAGGAAAAGCATCTATTCATCAGCCTCAACAGAACAAGTTTGCTGTGGAAAAGGATCAGTGCCTCTACTGCAAGAATAAGGGACATTATAAGAAGAACTGTCTTGATTACTTAAAGATGATCATGGCAAAGAATGGTGAGAACATTATTATGCTCGTAAATGAATCCCTATATGTGCAATATTCGAAATCTACTTGGTAGATTGACTCAGGAGCAACTGTTCGTGTTGCCAATTCCTTATAAATATTCTGTTTGACGAGGACTATGCAAAGAAGAGAAAGACACATTAAAGTTGCAAATTGAGTACAAGCAGAAGTTGAAGCCGTTGACGATCTTTTATTAGAGCTAGCTGATGGATTCATTCTTTCACTCAGAGATGTTCTTTTTGTTCTCTCTTTACAGAGGAATTTGATTAATGTTTCATGTTTGAACAATGATGGTTATGATTGTTATTTTAGAAATAGCAAGTGTGAAATAATGTTTAATGAAGAATGTGTTGGTCTTGCCATCTTACAAAATGAGCTTTATTTATTATCACTACGTGATGATGTGAATATCGTATGAGATAATGGGAATGTTGCGTGCGAGAAAGTTGAATCCTCATCTACGAATGTAAACAGAAAACGAAAGAGAACTTTAGGTGAGTCGTCGAAATTATGGCACTGTCGTTTAGGCCATATTTTCAAGGGGAGAATAGAAAGATTAGTTAAGAATGATATTCTTCCTTCACTAGAGTTCTCAGACTTAGAACAATGCACAGAATGCATTAAAGAAAAATATGTAAAGAAAATTAAGAAAGATGCCAAAAGAAGCACAGAAGTTTTACAAATTATTTATACAGATATTTGTGGTCGATGGATATGACTCGTTCATAACTTTGACGGATGATTACTCCCGATATAGATATATTTATCCAATCAAAGAAAGAAATGAAACCTTAGATAAATTCAAGATATTTAAGGCTGAAGTTGAAAACCAACACGATTTAAAGATAAAGATAGTCCGATCCGATCGGTGGGGGAGTACTACGGTCGGCATACCCCGTATGGACAAGTTCCTGGACCTTTTGCAAGGTTTTTACAGGAAAATGGTATAGTTGTCCAGTATTCTACACCGGACGAACCTCAGCAAAACGGAGTAGCTGAAAGATACAACCGTACCCTGGTTTATCTCATCCAGTTGGCCAAACGATCGCGCCCTGATCGGGGGCGCCTAGCCTTGTGGCTGGTGAGCCCCCGTTGCACAGCGCCATATAAAGAAAGAGTGAAAGAGCCGAGGCACACACCACGAAGTTGGCCATCGCTCGAACCCCACCCTACATTCCAAACCCTAAGTCTGATCTTTGAGAGTGCGCTGCCAGCGACGGGATTCCCCATCACCGCCGCCACACCCTCGACCTCTACCGAAGGCCCTCTCCTCTTCTCCGACCATCGTCGCCCGAGCGCGGACTTCACCGACCAAAAAGAGGGATGGCGGGGTCTTCTTTCTCAGCGTCGGCCGCCTCGAGAACACCGAAGGTAAAGATCCACAGAACACACCCCTTCTCGATCTACTCACCGAACCAGGAAGAACCCAAAAGACTCAACACACACACGTCGAGACTGGAGTGGCGGCGGCCATGCATGACAACAAACCACGTATCATTCCACCAGTTCCAGCAAGCAAACTCTGGTAATGTTTATATATACATATGGAGTAGTGTCTATGGGAGTACTAGCAAGTAGTGTACACAACCCAACGAACATACATACAATGGGTGTATTTTGGTTTAAGCCTAGCTAAGTTTCCCACGATCTGACAAGGATTACTTAATTGAGTGAAATGCACCGTGGGTACTTAAACTTTTTACTAATTCCCATCCAGGTCCATGAACTATCAAAGTGTCCATTTAGGTCCCAAATCTAATTA
>BCLF01000178.1:227030-245160 GCA_001602275.1 Zoysia japonica | reverse complement strand
TTCGAGGATATTTTTTAGTTATATATAAACATTGTCACCAAGTTAAAGCACTATCAACGAATGCACTAGCAACATTCAAAAGCTTTCTCCTTTCACACATATGGCATTGTCCAAATAGATTATTCATCTCTCTTTTCCAAGCAAAATATTTAATAGAATCTAAACCATCGTATAAAGGAAGAGATGAAAGAATATAATTACTCTTGGAAGGAGATGATGTAGCAATGGTCTGAATCTCATGCGTCTTTTGATCACGTGCGACATCACCCTGAGGTAGATTACATCTCTTAAGGCTTGGCAACATATTGTACATGAACTCATTGTGTTTTTAAAGGTTGTATCGATATTATCAAGGAATCTTTGCAAAGTACTACTCACATTGTATTCAGCTCCTTTTCTTTCTGTTATGATTAGAAAAATAGCATATAGGTAGCACAAAATAATATTCCTACAGCTATAATGGGATGGGTGGTGAAAATTTCACAAAAGTAAACGCCTTAACGAGCTCTTGCAAGGTTCTTACAAAAGTGTAGGGATCAAGGACACCGAGAAGAGGGGTTTGAATCGGTGGACTTATAGCACTAATTTCGCTACGAACTTAAACTACAAAACTTGAACACAATGGAAGAAAATCTAAACAAGTCTAGTATGCCAAGACCCCTAACAATGCTAGTGATATAAAATAAACAATAAGCAAGCACTAGCACAATAGCCACCAAGAGGAATCAAAGAACAACCTATCACACTACTCAAAGATAAGTAAATGCTGTAAGTAAAGAGAGTGAGATAGAGAGTGCTCATTGATTTTTTTCTCGAAGTCTCAAAAGGTAGGCGCCTTCCCCTAATCCTCGTTACACCACTCCCGTTGGAGTTCCGGTCCCTCCCATCATTTCTGGAACGATGCTCACAAGGGTACGCTTCACTCCCGGAGTGAAGACTCCGGCGGCCCGGCTGTTGCACACATTACCTAAGCGTTAGAGCAAGCCACCAAGGCTCGGACGCTCTCTCTTGGTGTCCCTTTTGAGCGGGGGACCTAGAACTACGTACAAACCTGATGTCGACTTCCACAATCTCCTCGAAAGCTCGAGCACTGACTCCTAGCCAGTCTAGGCTGCCCACACCAGGAGTAATAGGCAATGATCACTCCTCTCAAGCCCCACCAGCTCTAGAAGTGGATGAATGCTCCCTATCACTCTGATACTAGCACCAAAGATCTCTAATCTTATAATGTGCTCTCTTGGTGGTGTCCCTTGGCCTCTTACAACTTGGCTCCAGCAATTCTGATTAAGGGCACACAGGAAAACGTCCCCCTCCACGGTTTAAATAGGCTCCAAGCCCAGAGACAACCGTTGGGACGTGATGTCATAAAGCTGATTGCTTTATACAATCACCAGACTGTCCGGTGGTTGAACCACAAGACTGTTCGATGACTCTTCTTCCTCTTCGGCCAGGGAAACACCCTCTCGACTGTCTGTTGCATACCTTCACTGGACTGTCCGGTGACTTTCACTTCTGGACCCACGGAGACATCTTCTCTAGACTTTAGCTTCTGTCTCACCGAACTGTCCGGTCACTGCACTGACGGACTGTCCGGTGACTCTCCTCAACAACTCTAGAGAGCACCTCTTTCTAGACTGGCTCCTCCAGGGCTCACCGGACTATCTGGTGACCTCACCGGACTGTCTGGTGACTGAATCTTCAGTTGGTCTTGAGCTCCGGTCTTCGACTTCGCTTCCTCTGCCACCTTTAGTGCTTTTCTGAGGATCTAAAGAGTATTCACACCCTCTAACACTTGTACGACAGGTGACAAATGACCTTACCCCCTTTATAGTACCGACATTCCTATGAACTCTCTAGCTAGTACTTAGCCTTGGTCCTTCGACGCCCGGCAACTCCTCTTCTAGGGTTCGTCCTTGTCATCCACCGAGGAAGCCCACCATGTTGATGTAAAATTAGCGAGATGGTACTGCAACACAACTGTTACCTATGGTTGTTTATTCAATTACCAAAATCAATTCATACCTTTTAGGGGACTTCAAAGGTCATGACACTTACACAAAGCAAAGCAAAGGATGGTGCAACCAGTGGCAGGACAAACCAGAGAGTCGTAATTTTATAATTGCAGGGTTAAATACAGTGCCGATCCCAAGGGGTATGTGGAGCTTGGAGGGCTGAAATAATGATTAGTTGAACACAATTCTATAATAGATAGTAATATTGAATAAGTGTTCTAAGTATTATGTTATAATTGTTGGCTCAATTTTATAAAAAATCGAGATGTTACAAAAATATGAATGAAGATATTAAAGGGTAGCAACAACATAAATGATAAGGCTCCAGAAATCAGTAACTGTTCAATACTTGAAAAAATCAACAAATGTTAATTCCCGGCTTCTTGATCTTCAAAAATTTTTATTTTTATTTTTATTTTTATATTTTTATCTAAACCAAAAACAGAAAATATGTATACGACCAAGTTTCAGATCAATGTGACGGAATATGTGGCTTGAAGAAATTTTTGAATTTCGGTTAAATCTGTTATGAAACTTTGAAGTGCGAAACAGAAATTTTTGATCTGAAATAATTGAATTTAGGGCAGTCAGAGGTTGTGAAATTTTTTGTAGATATCCAAAAAGTACTGATATGTCTAATTTAGAGTCTAGAAATAAAATTTATGACTATTTTAATGATGGACCTCCGTATTAGATATCTGGTAAAGACTGAAAACAGATTCGAATTAGAAATTGGGTGCAAATTTTGTAGAGGATTTTATAGCGGAAGCTTATGAATAGGTAATTTGGATGCAAGGGATCTGTTAGTGGTTGAAACAAGGGATAGATGGGTGGGAAAAAATTTTAATGCAATATAACAGATGTGACACGATAACAAATGTGAACACTAAAACAGATCTGAGCATGATAACAGATGAACGATGAAGGAAAAACACCTGGATGCAAAAAGATCATGAAAAGCAACCAAAACACAAACTAAGGACACAAACTCAACACTACGGACACTGAAATAAAGTTATGGAAAGGTTAAACACGGCTTGAACAAAGAAACACCTAACGATCTATTTTTTTGCAGCTTTTCAGTGGACGATAGGATGAATGTAACATTGACTAGGATAGATGTGAACCTGACAGTATACCTGAAGCTCTGATTACCACTTAATGTGTACGTGGTTCTCGATCTTCTGTCAGGCCGTGATAACTCTCGATTTGGTGTAGATGCAACACACAATCGATTCGGCCTCAAATCAACACGATTCGAACCCCGCAATCGCAGCACCACTTCTCCTCTGGTTATTAACCATGTGCCCACGATTGACCTTGCCAAGAAGGCTAATCGCAGCCTGCAAATCGAAGAACACAAGTAAGAACAAGGAAGAACACAACTCAATTGCAAAATCTGAATTAAATCACGAAATTGAAAAACCAACAAACCGTCAAATGACAAAATTGTTTGATAACAGATGAAAACTAATCAAAACCTATCTTTAATGATGGTGGCTACTGTTTATATAGAGGTTAGGACATCTTTAGGGGAAACCCTAATATTAATGGGCCTAGAAAAGATACATGGCCCAAAGGCCAAAAGATAGTGTCGCAGCACTAGGGCAGTTTCTGGATGTCATCTTATTTTAATAGTTTCTACTGACTCCTGTTAAACATGGAGATGAGACTAGTGCCATTAGAAAGGTTATCTTCTTAGCTTTCCATCTATATCTAGAACATCCAAAACAGAGCTTGTATACAATCGAAGCATCCATTTTAGTGCAGGCTGCTCCTGGAGTCTGACTCGGACTCGAACCCGAGTTAGATTGGATATCCTCCAGGGTTGAACGTGCCTTGCTGATCTTGAGCATCTACAAGTCCTCCTTCATGCTTCCCTTGACTCTCTCCAATGTTTCTATTCATGATAAAGTACTTAGGTAGCAATCTATTCTCAAAGAAAGGAAGATTTGTGTTCAGAAATGAGCTCACCTCTAATATCAACTGTTGTGCCTAAGTTCCACTAATACTAATTTGAGGAGTGTTGTGTGTATCTAAAGGAGTGATGTCCTAATCAGCAGCTGGCTCAGCTGCTACTGCTGACACATCTCCTCCAGGCTGCTCGATATCATCGAAGGCACTCAAATCGGAGGAAGACGTCGGGAGGGCTCCTTGCCATCAAGTGAAGCTGGCTGATTAGAGCTGGCAAGGGCCTGAGATGCCTCCTCTACTGTGTATCCGGCCTCAACCAGGACAACTGCATCTGGAGAATTTGGCTGCTCGGCTAGGGTGGCTGTAGGCTCTGCCTTTAAAACTACTAGCGGTGGCCCTGTCAAAACTGACTTAACAGTGTTAGCCTCAAAAGATAGTACTCTTGAAGCAAGCGTGGAACTACCAACCACTGTCCCAGACTCCAATGTCGGTATAGAAACTCTGGGCTCAGCTAAAGCAAACAATGCCGACATGGAGTATGTGAAAACTGGAGAGAATTGAGATGATGTCACTGGCACGCTAACTCCACTGGTAGTCGTTGTCGTGCTGGCTACCTTAAAAGGTACAAATGGTGATAACAGGGCTGAGAGCAAAGTCGTGAAAGTGGAATGCTGCTGCTGTTGACTCTGACGCTCTACAGTGAATGCTAGCTCTGAGGAGTACTGCAGCTAAGGTGCTATCGGCTATAGCTGCGAGGGCATGGAACCCGATAGCGTGGTCGTCGAAAATGCAGGTAAAGGTGGCATACCAATCCCTTTGAGATATGATGCAGTTGCTCCAAACCCGACAGACATATATGATATAGCCGCTGTCATCTCCAACTAGGTCCGCTGTGACCTCTCAAACAACTCCCTATCCTTCCGTCTCCTCTCCTCTGCAAGCTTTTTCTCCATCCAAAGCCTCTCCTTAATCTAGAGGCACTCGAGTCGAATCCTCTCATCAAACTCAGCCCTCTCTCGGTGAATCTGCACATCCTGCTCCTCCTCTGCTCAGTCTGCTTGGATAGCATCTGATTAGGCAGCAAAAGCAGAGTCAAGTGTGGCACGAAAGGTAGAAGTTGGCCTGAACTGGAGCCTCAGTGCTCCCAACCCCTGGCTGTGCTCCCTTCGAAGCCTCAATCTCAAGCTCAAACTCCTCAGGGGCTGTGGTCTCCTCTCCTCCAGGGGTACTCTCAGAAGCTGAAGCGCGTAGAACCCTAGAGTCAGATGGCTCAAGTAGACTGAAGGAGGTGGTGATCTCTGTTAAAGCTGCATATTCCTCCTTAGTCATAACACCAGCTCTCCTCAGCAACAGACAAATGTAAGGGGCAAAAAGTTACCGATGTGTGTCAATCTCCTCATATATAACATCCTCCATCTGTTCAAGCAGTAGATCTGTCAGATCAAACTCCTCGTGCCTCAGCAAGAAACACAATAGCCACTGATGTAGAATAATGACTCGCTCTGTGTAGCCAGCTTGAGGCGCTATAGACCTCCAAAGCATCCCACTCAATACACGTCCCTCGTGTATCAACCTCAGGGGGTGCCTCGAGTAATGCTCCCCACATGGTGGTGGGTATGCAATACTCAATCACTTGTCACTAGGCTCCATCCCTCTAAATGGTCTGAATGGCGTGGATGCGAGTCTCAGAAGATATGAACTCCAAAGCAGCAATGACATCGGTCCTCTCGAATCTATGTGGCTCCCATTGGTACATAAACCAGAAGAAAGAACGGTCGGGGCTCTCTCGGCTCTGGCTGTGCAACTCTAGCCATGAGCCGACGAGCTCTCTCGGATCTGGCTGTGCAAACACTGCAAATCCCATCACTGGCATGTGGATACCTCTGTGATCTCGACTGTGAACCTCTAGGGGCTGCCTCTCCCTCCGTGGTTCTTACTGCTGACTGGCAGAAGGTCTCCGTGGCTGCACCTCAGCTTCCAAAGGGGTGGTCGCCACTCTCTAACAGGTCGACCACCTCAGCTCCCCTTGGACCTCAGCACCACAAATCCTCAATGCACCACTCCTCCTGTGTGGTGGCACATCCACATCTGCTGCAGCTAACGCTGTGTCCCACTCTGGATAACCAGTCCGCTGCTTCTTCTTTTTCTTCTTAGGCTCTACAACCCTGCCCTTCCCCTTCTCCTCTGCAGAAGATCCTTGTCTGCCCATACGGTGATATCGACGGACTAATACCACAATTGAAATAATAACAGTGCATCCAAATTGAAACACGAGCGACAGGAAGACTCAATACCATATCAAAATATGCAAGAGATGACCTCAATATGGCACTAAATATGAGAATTGTCAACTAATTATTCTAATTAGCATTAAAAGATGGAACTTTTATCACAATTATGCCAATTTTTGTAATTAATCAACTCTAGGGCATGCGGGGCATTTCTGATGAAATGTATGTGATAGAATCGATACCCCTAAGAATGAAAGCTGGAAACCACCGAAGACCACATCGAAAGCACAGCCTATCGAGTGAAAGACCAAAGCCCTAATGAGGGTTTTAGCAGGATGAAGCTAGGGCTGGTTGCGAAGAGGCTTGAGGATCGGAGGCAAGCTGAAGCAGCCGGAGACAGCACTGGCACAAGGCAATAAGGCAGCGCGATGGCTTAGGTGGTGAAGCACGGCGATGGTGCGGCGTAGGCGCTGGCGGCAAGGGCAACGCGGGACGATCACGGCGGTGTGAGCGAGGCATGAGGAAGGCGTGAGCGCAAGGAGCAACAGCGCGGCGAGGGCAGCGCAAAGGGTGGTGGCCAAAGCAGGGCGCACGGTGGCAATCAGAAGGTGCGATGGAGGCGGCTTTAGCTTCATGACCTTTGAAGTCCTATAAAAGGTATGAATTGATTTTAATAATTGAATGAATACCACAGGTAACCGTTGTGATTATAGGTACCACCCCGCCAATTCCACATCAACATGGTGTGCTTCCTCAGTGGATGACTAGGACGAACCCTAGAAGAGGAGTTTTCGGATGTCGGAGGTCCAAGGCTACGAACTAGCTAGAGAGTCCAAAGGAATGCCGGCACTATTAAGGGGGTAAGGTCATTTGTCTTCTGTCATACAAGTGTTAGAGGGTGTGAATGTTCCTTAGATCCTCAGAAAGAACTAAAAATGGCAGAGAAAGCGACAACGAAGACCGAAGATCAGTTTCAGTCAAAGAAGTAGTCACCGAACAATCTGGTGAGCCAAGACTTTAGAGTCTAGAGAGAGGTGCTCTCTGGAGTTGCTGGAGAGAAGGCACCGGACAGTTCGGTGTGGAAGTCACCGGACAGTTTGGTGAGGTTGAAGCTGAAGTCCAGAAAATGTGTTTCTGGCAGCCCACAAGTGAAAGTTACCAGACAATTCAGTGTCGTATGGAATGGGCTCCAGAGAGGGTGTTTCCCTGGTCTAGGAGGAAGAAGGGTCAACGAACAGTTCGATGATTGCATAAAGCAATTAGCTTTATGACATCATGTCCTAACGGTTGTTTCTAGACTTAGATCCTATTTAAACCGTGGAGCGGTAGGTTTTCCTGTGTGCATGCGGTCAGAGAAGCTAGAGAAAACTTGTGAGAGGCCAAGGGACACCACCAAGAGAACACATTGTAAGATTGAAGATCTTTGGTGCTAGTAGGAGAGTGATAGAGAGCATTCATACATTTCTAGAGCTTGTAGGGCTTGAGGGGAGTGATCTTTGCCTATTACTCTTGGTGTTGGGAGGCTAGACCAACTAGGAGTTGGTGATTGAGCTTCCGAGGAGATTTGGAAGACATCGCCATGTTTGTACATGGTTCTGGGTCCCTCGCTCGAAAGTGATACCAAGAGGGAACACCCGAGCCTTGGAAGCTTGCGGGAGTGAAGCGTACCTTTGTAAGCATCGTTCTAAGAACGACGGGAGGAACGAAGACTCAGACGGGAGTGGTTCAACGAGGATTAGGGGAAGATATCTATCTTCTGGGACCTCAAGAAAAAAATCACTGAGCACTCTCTATCTCACTCTCTTTACTTACCGCATTTAATTACCGTTCAGTAGTGTGATAGGTTGTTCTTTTATTCCTCTTGGTGGCTATCATGCTAGCGCTTGCTTGTTGTTATTATCATTCCACTAGCATTGTTATGGATCTTGGCCTACTAGAATTGCATAGGTTTGCTTCTGTTGTGATCGAGTCTTATAGTTTAAGTTCGTAGCAAAATTGTGCTATAAGTCCACCGATTCAACCTCCTTCTCGGTGTTCTTGATCTTTACAGTGGTATCAGAGCAAAGTGCTCATTTTTGAGCTTCACCGTCTTGAATAAAGATGCTGAATGGGATGGAGACTCCGCCCGTCTTCGATGGGGATGATTACTCATATTGGAAGTCTCGCATGCAAGCCTACCTAGAGTCAATCGACGGGAAAGCATGGCATGTTACTAAGAATGCTACGAATGAGAACGAGAGACTCGATCTCATTTTCATTAAATTTAATGCAAAGGCCAAGAATGCTATGTTTGGATACATATCTAAAAATATCTTCTCTACGATCAATGCATCATCTACTGCACATGAAACTTGGATGCAATTGCAAAACATTCATGAAGGCTCCACCGAGGCCAAAGAAGAGCGTTATTATGTTCTTAAGAACAAATATGATTTCATCACCATGCTACCACATGAAAAAGCTAATGATGTTTATTCTCGCTTGCATGTAGTGGTGGAGGAGATCAACGCCTTGGGCCTTCAAAACAAAATTGATGATATTGAGATCATGAGGAAGCTCTTGAGGATGTTGCCGCCAAGCTACAACTCCATCGTCACGTGTCTCTTCCAAGCCAGCTTGGCTACTCTCTCCGTTGACATTATGCTCAGCAAGCTCACAGCCTATGAGGGATATATGTTGGGCACCTCCACTGACTTTCAATTGCCCAAAAATCTTGCCCTTCAAGTTGAACAAGAATCTCCCAATGGCAAGCACGAGAAGAAGAAGATGGTGGAGGAAGATGAGGATGAGCAAAGTGACAATGAGGACCTTAGGCTCTTGATGAAGAAGCTATTTCGCAAGAGAATACCCTCATCTTCCATGAGGAACTCTGGTTGCTTCAATTGTGGCAAGAAAGACCATTTTGTAAAGGAGTGCAAAAAGGAAGCCTCTAGTGAGAGTGATGATGAAGAACGCAAGCCAAAGAGAAAGTTCAAGAAGAAGTTCTTTGCCAAGAATGAGAGCAAGAGCAAGGAGAAGAAAAAGTCCCCGCACAAAGCTTATATTGTTGGTGAGAGGCTCACCGATGATCTTCTAGTGAAGAAGCGCTCGCGGGTATCTTCTAGTGAAGAAGGGCTCGCAGGTATCGCTATGACAAACTCCACCAATGAGCTACCAACACCTCCACTTTTTTTATGGCTCGAAGTTGTGAGGGCTATATGTATGAGGATGATGATCTTGAAGAAGAAGACGAGGACTATGATGATGAATATGATGGATCGAGCTACAATGATCTAGTCCACTTCCTTCAAAAGGCCAACAAGACCATCATCAAGAAGACCAAGAAGATCAAGGTGGTGACCAAGGAGCATGAAGTGGCAGTATTCCGAGTTTGAGAGCTTGAGGGGGAGCTCAATGCACTCAAGCACTCTCATGGTGTTCTACGTGAGTCATATGAGACTCTCAAAGAGAAGCACGTAGAGCTAAGTGAGAAGCGTGAGGCATTGGTGCACTCCCATGAAGCTCTTGATCTTAACTCTATCCTTAACTCTCCTAAGCATTTAAATGAAGCTTCTACTTCTTGTGATCTAACCCTCTTCAAGGAGAGTACCACTCTTGAGCCATCTATTTTGAAGGAATACACGAAGCTCAAGGAGGAGAGAGAGGCTGCGATGAATACATTCAAGCGGCTCACTAGAGGAAGGCAAATTCAAGAGGAAATACTAAGCAAGAACCTTATCAACATCATTGGCAACCAAGATGAGATCATCCAATGGATAGTCCCGCTCATGACGGATGACTACTATTGTGAGAAGTGTTGCCTTGATGGTCACTGCTCCAAAGATTGTCCCAAGGTAAGCGAGCTTAAGATTATGCCTAACGCTAACCTATTCCATGAGAATGTGCACTACAAGCTTTTCAGGGGAAAGGATGGAAAAGTGAAGGCCAAACCGCTCGAACCGCCAAATGATAAGCGAACAATCAAGAAGATATGGGTCCCCAAGGTGATCATTGACCGTGAGAGAAAGTCTAAACTCTCTTGGGTTACCAAGAAGTGAGGGGCCTAGGTGGTGGACCGTAAAGCGAATTGAAGATTCTTGAAGTCCACCACATGTCGATCGAGCTATAACACCAATCTACTCGTCAAGGAGGGTTATTCTTGTACATAGTAGAGTAGGTTTCTTTTTTTGTCTTGCATGGTAGTTAGGACTCCTCCGTGGACTAGATGTTTGCACTATCATGCATCATGTGTAAAAAGATAAAAGAAAAGAACAAAAAAATTAGATCGGTGCCTAAACACCTTAAGATATCCATATGAATGGGGGAAGAGCTTGAGAAGGTGGTTTGTCTATCTCAAGGCAAAGTGGCAGGCATATGGTAAAAGAGCTTGAGATGGGTCAAACTTGGTACCGAATAGGTTTCTTTATGCAATATCTTTAATTTGCATGCATCTACACGGCATGTGTTAATTTCTTAGTCATTAGCTAGCCTGTTTGTATGCATTGCATATAGGAACCAAGGAGGAGGCGTGTTATTCTATGGAGAAAATGACTACATTATCCATATGGATTCACACACTCCACAAAGAGTAAACAAAGCAATTGGTGAGCTTCATGCCCATTGAACTTTGTGCTTGACAATCTCTAACATCCATTTACATGGATCGTGAACTAGAGTTCATACATTTCCTTTTTGAAGCCTCCTTCTCGCATTGGTTTTTATCACTCGTTCTTAATTGCGATTTGCAAAAATGCTAAACTCTTCAGAGTTACCTATTTGCAAGGGAGTGTTTGAGAGTTCCCTTTCTAGACAAGTACGATGTTTATTTGGTTCTTTGGTGAGGACACGTAAAGTATAGAAAGACTTGGTTCTGTAATTTCTTGAGGTCACCGATTCACCGGACAGTCCGGTCATTGTATCTTCTGAACCGAGTGACCTGCAGACTCAGACAGTCACCGGACATTCCGTCGAGTTCACTGGACAGTCACGGACATTCCGTCGAGTTCACCGGATAGTCCGGTGATTGGAAGATGAAGCCGTTGCTTCTTTGGGATCAGAATTTTCTAGACACAGGACAGTCCAGACTTTTATACCCACGGACAAATATTAGGACCGGGCAGTCCAGTGTTTGGCGTTTTTGGTGAAATCTCGACCATCCAATTTGATTCTTTTTTATCTCGGCTGTTGATTGATCTTGAACTAACCGCACTTGCATTTCTCAATCTTATTAAAAAATTCGTGAGTTCCTTTCCGGCCGAAGCAGACCGCCATTGTGCCGCCCCATCGCCGCCTGCTCGCCGCCTTGCCTTGCGCCATCTCTGTGCTTCGTCCTCACAGGCCTTCACTCTGCGCCTTCCTCCAGTTGCTCGCTTGGTCCAACATCGCCGTGCGCGCACGCCCTCCTGTGCCCTAGCGTCACACTACTCTCGCCGTCACGCCACCGCGCCGCGCCGCACATCGCGTTGCCGCCAGCGGCTTTGCCGACGAGCTCCAAAGCTTCTAGCTCACCGCCCCTTGCATTAGATTGCCTTGCCGTGTGCGTTCCTAGCCATCACCCACTCCTCCAAAACCCTCAGAGGGTTTTAGCTTCGGAGGTGATCGGTCGTCTTTTCGGCATGTTCTTCGGCGGTTTCTTGCTCTATTCCCTGGGGTTTTGAGTTCTATCACTTCTCTTTCATCAGAAATGCCCCGCGTGCCTTTTTTGTTAATTAATTGCAAAAATTGGTATAAATTACTTAAAGGTCTCACCTTTTATTGCCAATTGACATGATTAGTTAACAAATTCCCATACCAAGTGCCATATTGAGGTCATCTCTTGCATATTTTGATATGGCATTGAGTCTCTTGCTGCTAGTGTCACCATTTGGATGCATTGCTCTTATATGAATTGTGGCATTAGTCTGTCGATATCACCGTTGTACTTATTTGCTTTATTTGATCAGTGGTATGTCCTTGATTCCATCGCTAGGACTTCATTTTGAGTCGCTCACCTTTTGTGCTTACAACCTATATTTTATTCCTATGTGGTGCAGTAACAGTTAAGCAGTTGATCAGGACAGAAGTCAGAGGTAGGATTCAGTGGTTTCTGTGGCAGTCTAGAATCTCTTGGACGGGTTAAGAGCCAAGCTCTTAATCCTATCTTGTTGAGTCAGCTGAGCAGTTGATTTTACAATTGATCTTGCAGAGTCAGTTGACAGGATGGGCAGACAGAGACCAACTTATGAGGAGAAGGGGAAGGGCAAGGCAGTCGAGCAGAAGAAGAAGAAGCAGAGGACAGGTGACCCCGAGTGAGACCGTGCATTGGCAGTGACAGACGTGGACGTTCCTCCACATAGGAGGTCAGGAGCTTTGAGGATTGGAGGATCAGTCAGAGGGGGAGCTGAGGAAGTTGACCCATAAGAGAGTGGCGACCACTCCTCTAGTAGCAGAGGTGTAGCCACGAAGGGCTCTTGCCAGTAGGCAGTCGAGAACTGCAGGGGGAGAGGCAGCCCAGCGGAGTTAACCACAGAGCCGAGAGAGCTCGCCGGGCCATGGGCAGGATTGCAGAGGATGAGGATGACTTGCTGAAGCTGAAGGGCCCTGCCATCAAGGCCAAGAGGAGAGTTGATTTCACTGTTTGGGTCCCCGCAGGTAGACATGCAGATGCTGGTCAGTTTTAGACAGTTCTCCAGCGAAGGATATTTGACACTTACAGGAGGCAGCTTGCCACTAAGGGCAAGAGCTCAGTGTTTGTTGCACATCGCCACTGCTCATTAGAGGCACTGAGCAGTGGTGCTGGGGCTGACACGGAGGAGCACATATCGTATCTTTTCGGACTTTCATAGTTAGTAACCTAGCCCTTGAGGTATAGTGAGCAGATTGTGCTAGAGTTCTATGCCTCACTATGGATCTCCTCCGACCGCTCTTACTTCTGGTTTATGTATCGAGGGGAGCCACACAGTTTTGAGAGAACCGATGTCTTGACATCTCTTGAGTTCATATCTTCAGAGACTCGAATCCATGCACTGGCCCATTCGGACTTCTCACCACCGTTCAGACCTTTTGGCGGGATGGAGCCGAGTGACCACAGGATGAGTGTTGCTTTCCCACCACCTCATGGGGAGCACTACTCGAGGCGCCTCTATGCTTGACACACTAGGCGCGTGTATTGAGAGGGTTGCTAGGGAGGTCTATTGCGCCACGAGCTGGCTATCTAGAGTGGGTTATTATTCTACACGAGTGGCTGCTATGCTTTCTGCTTAGGCACGAGGATTTTGACATGACAGATCTCCTGCTAGCTTAGATGGAGGACGTGATCTATGAGGGGATTTGAGCACGACAGTTACCTTTTGCGCCGTAAATTTGCCTGATGCTGAGGAGAGCTGGGGTTATGACTGAAGCGGATTATGCAGCGTTGCCAGAGATTACCACCTCCTTCAATCCAGCAGAGCCATTCTACTCCAGGATTCTTCGAGTGTCTACATCCCAAAGCACCCCTAGAGGAGAGGAGACCATAGCCCTGGAGGAGGTTGAGACTGAGGCTCCGAAGGGAGCAGAGTTGAAAGCTAGGATCACAGAGGCTCCGGGTCGGGCCGAGGCTCCGACCTCTCGGGCTACACCAGACCCTGCACTTGTTGGAAAGTTAGATGCTATTCAGGCAGAGAAGGCAGTGCAGGGAGGTACCGAGAGGAGCAGGATGAGCGGATTCACCGAGAGAGGGCCGAGTTCAATGAGAGGATCTGACTCGAGTGCCTCCAGATTGAGGAGCAGCTATCGATGAAGAGGGAGCTCCCAGAGTAGAGGAGACTGTACGACAGGGGATTTATAAGAGGTCACAGCGTTCTCAGTTAAAGATGGCAAAGGTCATATCTTATATGTCTGCTGGCTTCGGAGCTATCGCGTCTTATCTTCAGGGGATCAGTATGCCACCTCTTTCGACGTTTCTGACGACCAAGCTACAGGATCCTCTGCCTTCACAGCTCCAGCCTACAGCACCTCAGCCTCAGTACTCTTTAGTGAGCATTCAAATCTGAGTTGCAGAGCTAGAGTAAGCAGCAGCAGTCCACATTCTCTACACTGCTCTCAGCCCTGCTTTCACCGTTTGTACTTTTGGGGCAGCCAGCACAGCCACTACTACTGGAGGAGTTAGTGTTCCTATCACTTCATCTCAGTTCTCCCCAGTTTCCTCGTACTTTATGTCGGTTCTATTTGCTTCAGCTGAGCCAAGAGTGTCAATACCGGCATTGGAGTCAAGGATAACAGTCAGTATTTCTCGGCTAGCTCCGAGAGTTTTTTCCTTTGAGGCTACCACTGCTGAGTCAGTTCTGATAGAGCCAGTGCCCGAGGCTTCAGAGACAACCTGCAGCCACCACAGCCGAGCAGCCCAGTGTTTCAGATGCAGCTATTCTAGTCGAGACCAGATACTCACCAGAGGAGGCAGCTCAGGCCCTTGCCAGCGTAGATCAGCCAGCTAGAGTTGATGGCAAGGAGCCTTCTCCGACGCCTGCTTCAGGCTTGAGCGCTTTTGATGATGTTGAGCAGCTGAGAGGAGATGAGTCAGTACAAACAGCAGCTCAGCCAGCAGAGGAGCAGCCTTCGACAGTCACTGCACCCAGCTCTCCAGCCGCGCAGGATTAGATCTTCTTTAGGAGTTTGGATGAGAGAGATGAGGTGTATCGCTTTGAGGGCTAGCTGTCTAGCGGGAGGACGTGGGTGGGTAGCTAGGGCTTTGATTCTTGTTTAGCGGATTTCTTGGCTCTTCTGTGACAATTTGATGAGCTTGTTTTCTATTCGACTCTTTTAGCTTATTGGAATGCACATGGTTTTGGACTAACCCTGTCGATTTTTTTTGTATGGCTCCTAGTGTTGTGATTGTTTTGCAGGTTCCTTCGTGCATGTGTGCTCCTGATCTATACTCTGTCGTGCACGTACCTTTGTCTATCATGCATTCTCCCTCTCTATTTGCTTCTTTGGTGCTATCTTTTTAATTATTAAACGACAAAGGGGGAGAGAGAGCAACCAAACAGGGGTTGAGCGACGCTTCCAACCCACGACAAAGGAGGGGAACTCTTTCAAAAATTTTATGAGTCATCAAGGTAAGGGGTAAGTGTTCTTTCGAGATGCGTTTTATTCTTCTACCTTCTTTAATCTCGTTTGAGCTTGTTTGTTAGTACTACAGTTGTCATCAATCACTAAAAAGGGAGTGATTGTTAGCTTCATAACCTTTGAAGTCCCCTAAAAGGTATAAATTGATTTTGATGATTTAATAAACACCATGGGTAACCGTTGTGATTGTAGGTACCACCTACTAATTCTACATCAACCAAGGCTAAGGACTAGTTAGAGAGTCCATAGGAACGTCGGTACTATTAAAGATGGTAAGGTTATTTGTCTCCTGTCATACAAGTGTTAGAGGGTGTGAATGCTCCTTAGATCCTCAGAAAGCACTAAAGATGACAGATAAATCAAAGACGAAGACTGACGATCAGTTTTAGTTGAAGGAGCAGTCATCAGACAGTTCGGTGAGCCAGGACTTCGGAGTACAGAGAGAGGTGCTCCCTAGAGTTGCTGCAGAGAAGACACTGGACTGTCTGGTGATTGCCACATCGGACAAGCCAGTGATGTCGAAGCCAAAGTCCAGAGAAGGTTTCTCTGGGAGTCCAAAAGTGAAAGTCACCGAACAGTCCAATATCCTATGGAATGGATTCGAGAGATGGTTTTTCCCTGGCCGAGGAGGAAGAAGGGTCACCGGACTGATGGTCCAGTCACCGGATAATCCGATGATTTCATAAAGCAGTTAGCTTTATGACATCATGTCCCAATGATTGTTTCTGGGCTTGAAGCCTATTTAAACCGTGGAGGGGGACGTTTTACTGTGTGCCTACGGTCTAAGAAGCTAGAGTAAACTTGTGAGAGGCCAAAGGACACCAACAACAGAGCACATTTCAAGATTGGAGATCTTTGGTGCTAGTAGGAGAGTGATAGAGAGCATTCATACACTTCAAGAGCTTGTAGGGCTTAAGAGTAATGATCTTTGTCTATTACTTTTGGTGTGGGTAGCCTAGACCGGCTAAGAGTCGATGATTGAGCTTGCGTGTAGATTGTGAAAGACATCACTAAGTTTGTACGCGGTTCCGAGTCCCCCACTCGGAAGAGACACCAAGAGAGAGTGCCCGAGCTTTGGAGGCTTGCTCTAGCGCATGAGTATTGTGTGCGACAGCCGGGCCACCGATGACTTCACTCCTAGAGTGAAGCGTACCCTTGTGAGCATCGTTCTGGGAACGACGGGAGGAACCAAGACTGTAACGACCGGGATTTTACTTACCTTTCGATAAGTCTCGATCTCCTGTGACATTGCCAATCCCAGGAGTTTGACAAGCACGATATCACAAGCGATCAATCAAGAAACCATAACAGAAATATTAAACAAGAAACAAGAATAGAAAATAGCATGACAAAGTGAAATTATTAGAATAAAATCCTCCAAAGAGGTCCATCGGCACGCAGGCCGGAAATATCTTAGAGCAGATATGTCACTATCGTGAATCTAACAAAAGCAACAGCAGAAGCATCAACGTAGCAGCGGTAGCGAACCTCCTCCACACAGGCTAGCTTGAGCGCGGGAGCGGACGTCACGGACCGTCAGAGACGTAGTCGAAGTCGAAGCTAAGAGTATCCTCTGAAAACAATAAATTAGAAAGCTATGAGTACGAATACTCAGCAAACCGCGTACTACCTAGCAACAATGTATGCATGCAAATGGTTTCAAGGATAAAGGCATGGCTCAAGTGCTAAATGCAAGTTTAAAATATTTTATTTTATTTAAAGTATACAAGAAAGCTTTATTTTCAAACTTGTTAAATTTTATTATCTTGCCCCGCAGAGATCTCCGTTATCTCGGACGGGGGTTCATTTTAATGCCGATGTAATCTCCACACTCGGCCACAGCTCAAAGGCCAGAGTCAAAAAACATTTTGAAAAAGGAAAGGAGGAAGAAAAGCAAAACTACTCAACGAGGAGCACAACTCAGGGGGGTGTCCTTCCAAAAGGACGTGGCAATGCGCATCGATCTCATGTAGGGAGTCAGAGCTCTACACCACACTAACACTACACCGCCAACCCACGGGTAAACAACCAGTCTCAGCAAGCTTCAAGATCAAGCCAAATGCCCATACAGGGTAACGTGGTGTGCATGGTTGTCAACTGAGCGTACAAGGCTCGAAGGACTCGGTCCTTAATTGCCGGGGCAGGCACCAACTCCAACCTCAACGTCAACAACAAGTCTCACGAAAAGATCCCAGCCCGGATCTTCCCGTTGTACCCGCAACAGGTACGCCCACAGGGACTTCTCAAAAGTCCCCCAGCTCCTCATGCTCCAACATGCCCCCGCTAAATAGTTATGTATAGTTATTTGCAATACTCACACATTTGAAGCACAGTTCAAAAGCATTTAACACAAATTCCATTTTATAGTGATAGGTGTGAGATGAAAATAAATGCGACTAAGCATGGCTAAGCATAAAAGTAAAATAAATGTACTAAAGCAATCCTAGGGTTGATATTTATGGAATAGTAAATAGGCACGGCTTAGAAATATTGCTAGCACATTTTAAAATAGTTGGCATGCAAAATTAGGGTTGCAAACAAAACATGCAGTTTAAAATGCTGGGAACAAAGTGATCAAGGAACGCGGCTTGCCTGGCAACTCGGGATCAAACTCGGGATCCAGATCGTCGAACTGATCGGGCTTGCAGAACTCCTCCTCGGGAACAACAGCTAATCACAACACGAACAAGAGGGATTAGACACTAATTACGCGACAAAGAATAGAACCGAAATTAAATCGAAATTACCAGACTAAACATGTGCAAAAGAGTTTCCGGAACAACCCTACACGATAATTGCGACGAGACAAAATAACAGAACAATTTCGGAATTAATCGAAATTAATCGGGCGCGCGGGCGTTGACGGCGACGCAGAGGACGGCGTGCAGACGAGGAAGGCGTCACGCGGCG
>BCLF01000178.1:210106-226551 GCA_001602275.1 Zoysia japonica | reverse complement strand
AATGATGACGCGCGACGGGCTGGACCGGCTCTGGCTTCCACGCGGGCGGACGCAGAGCGGAGCGCGGCGGGAACGGCGACGCGCAGGAAAAAGAGGCAGACGGCGACGCGCGGCGCGGAGGTGAGCAAAATGAGGAGAGAGGCGGCGCGAGGGAGGTGCGGTAGTTGGAAATTTTCTGGGGAAAAATGAGGAGGGAAAAAAGGGGATTAGGGTTAGAAGGTATTTATAGGAGGGGAAAATGGGTAGGGTTAGGAATAAATCTGGAAATTAATTGAAAAACGTGAAACAATTAAAAAGGCTGCAGAGATTAATTAGAGAATATATTTAGAGACCCGCAAATTAATTTGGGAAATTCCGGAAAATAATTTTAGTCAAACGTAAAAATTACGCGGACTAAATTATTTCGGCACCAGAGCAGATTTAGATAAACGGATTTCGGATTTGACGGAACGAAGTTCGGAGCACCTGATTTTTGAATAGATAAAAAAAATCGGAACAGATAATTTAAATGGAACGAAAATTGGGGAAATTGCCACTTTATTAATTCGAAAATTCGGGATGTTACAAAGACTCTGACGGGAGTGGTTCAACGAGGATTAGGGACGAGAGCCTACCTTCTGAGACCTCGAGAAAAAAATCATTGAGCACTCTCTATCTCACTCTCTTTACTTACCGCATTTAGTGTGATAGGTTGTTCTTTAATTCCTCTTGGTGGCTATCATGCTAGTGCTTGCTTCTTGATATTGTCATTCCACTAGCATTGTTAGGGGTTTTGGCCTATTAGAATTACATAGCTTTGCTTCCGTTGTGATCGCGTCTTATAGTTTAAGTTCATAGCGAAATAAAGTGCTATAAGTCCACCAATTCAACCTCCCTTCTTAGTGTCTTTGATCCGTTCAGTGGCAGAGGCGGTGGCGATTGGTGGCGACGACGAAGAACACGCACGATTAAAAGTGAACAGAGAAATCCATGTGTGGTTTAGGTCATAAACAGATCAACGGTCGGGATTAGAGTGAAATGAAATGGATGTCGAGATCGCACCGACAGAGTCGATCATCGGACGGTTCGGACCCCAAAATTTGTCCTGTGACTCCAAAATGCCGAACTGTCCGGTGTCTGTCGAGAGCCAATTCCAGAGAAGCACCCACTTCCTCTACCAATCACCGGATTGTCCGGTGAACTCGCTAGATTGTTCAGTGATTGTCCAACTCTGTAGGACACTCGGATCAAAGATACAATCACCGGACTATCCGGTGAAGGCGCCGGACTATGCAGTGACCTCAAGGAATTGCAGAACCAAGGAATTCTTTCTAGACTTTAAGTGTCCTCACAAAAGAACCAAATAAACACCACACTTGTCTAGAAAGAGAACTCTCAAACACTCCTTTGCAAATAGATAACTCCTGAAGAGTTCAGTATTTTCTCAAATCGCAAATAAGATCGAGCGATAAACACCAAAGGTAGAATGAGGCTTCAAAAAGAGATTATATGAACCCATGTTTACGGTCTATGTAAATTGATTTTAGAGACCATTAAGCACAGGGTTCAATGGGGATGAAGCTCACAATTGCTTTGGTTACTCTTTTGTGAAGTATGTGAATCCACATGGACAATGTAGTCACTTTCTTCATAGAGTAACACTCCTCTGTGGTTCCTATATGCCATGCATGGCAACAACATCTTAGCTAATGCATTAAATTTAAATATGCCATGTAGATGCAAGCAAATTAAAGACATTACACAAAGAAACCTATCCGGTGCCAAGTTTGACCCATCTCAAGCTTATTCACCATATGCCCGCCGCTTTGCCTTGAGATAGCCAAACCACCTTGTCAAGCTCTACCCCCATGCATATGGATATCTCAAGGTGGTTTGGCACCAATCTAATTTTTTTATTCTTTCTTTTATCTTTTTACACATGATGCATGATAGTGCGAATATCTAGTCCACAGAGGAGTCCTATCTACCATGCAAGACAAGAAAAGAAGCCTACTCTACCATGTACAAGAATAAATTTCCTTGAAGAGTAGATTTGGCGTTGTAGCTCGATCACACGTGGAGGACTTCAAAAATCTTCAATTTGCTTCACATCCACCACATTGGTTCCTTCACTTCTTCTTGGGAACCCAAGAAAGTTTAAGCTTCCTCTCTCAGTCCACAATCACCTTGGGGACCTATACCTTCTTTATTGTCCTCTTGTCATTTGACGGTCCAAGCGGCTTAGCTTTCACCTTTCCATCTTTGGCCCTAAAAATCTTGTAGTGCACATCCTCATGAAAAAAATTAGCGTTAGGAATAATCTTAGGCAGGCTCACCTTAGGACAGTCCTTAGAGCGGTGGCCATCAAGGCAACACTTCTCACAATAATAGTCATCCGCCATGAGCGGGACTATCCAATCGGGGATCACATCTTCGTTGCCAATGATGTTGATAGAGAAAGGATATGATTCTAAGCCCTTGTGGTTGTGGTTGTTGACGAGGTTTTTGCTTAGGATTTCCTTTTGAATGTGCCTTCCTCTAGTAAGCTGCTTAAAAGCATCCATCACGGCCTCTCTATCCTCCTTGAGCTTTATGTATTCCTTCAAAATAGATGGCTCGAGTAATACTCTCTTTGGAGAGCATAAGATCACAATAAGTAGAACTTCATTTAAATTCTTAGGAGAGTTTAAGAGAGAGTCAAGATCAAGAGCCTCAAGGGTGCGCACTAATGCATTATGCTTCTCATTGAGAAACTCATAAGACTCACATAGAACACCATGAGAATGCTTAAGAATATTGAGCTCATCCTCAAGCTCCGAAACTCAGAATACCACTACTTCATGCTTGTCCAAGCAATGAGATTCTCTCAGGCCTACTGTGGTCGAGTTTGTCATCAAGATAGTCCTTGTTGATGACTCATTAGCTTGTACCTTCACGTAGGTACGCCCTGGAATTGCAAGACAAGTGTCAACCTCAAATTCCCTGTCCTTCCAATCGGGACATGAAGGCGACAAGGCGTGTTATCCACAATATCATCTATACGATACCTCTGTCCTGACATAGAGGCTACACTACTTAGGTTACAACCCGGTAATAGTCGGGTTCTCAATTGGCATAGTCCCGAGTAATCCCGTAGCTTGTTGTTCTGCTAGAAACTTTTGAGGCTCTTGAAACAACTCTAAGAAATTTTCTTTTAAGGAGGCCTTGACCTCCGCCTTAATTGTCTCTTCAACAGTCTTCTTATACCTATTACATTTTTTATAATTAGCTGCATCCTGTGGAAACCCCTCTTTCCAGGTCATCTGTGAAGAGACGGCTCGTACACGTCCAAGGTGTGCTGGGTTGCCTAGTGCAGCAGTAAGTTGGTCATTCTCCCTATCAGGCTTGAACTTAGCCTCTTATTCCGTAGCAATCTCCACAATTGTCTTGCCTACATCTGCCTCTTGGGGACGTTTGTATATTATTTGTCCTTCTTCGGTTATATCTGATCCAGCATACACCTAGTTCCTAGTATGATCATCACAACCTTCTAGCGGGTCAGCTCTCCCGGCCTTGGCAGCTTCCTCCCTTCTCTTTTCCCATTCAATCATTTTGCTGGCATATCCACCGGATCCTATATGATTTTGCCAGTTCCACTTTAGCTGCTCTCTGAGCCATTGCCTCAGGTGTGGTCCTTTGCCAAAAAATTCAGACCACTGAGCTTCCGTAATCTTCGGAAAAGTTTTGGAACCAAATTTTTCTTAACAAACTTGGCATTTAACTCAGCCTTCTACCCGTGGAACATCTTCGCCATAGAGGTTAATGTACTCTTCTTTGCAAGATCTTCTGTGCCTTCTGGAAACTTAATCTTTAATTTCAGCTTGATCCACATAGTTCTTAGTCTCCTCATTGAGCAACCTCCAGTCTGTAACTGTAATCTGGATGTTGTCAAGCCACAGGCCAGACGATACTTCTGGCATGCATCCTGAGAACCAAGGGAGCTCCCGTTGCACCTCACTCGTGTTTTGTAAAAGATAGGCTTCGACATCTTATTTTTTTCCTCGCTCCCCTCTATTACGCTTAAGTTCACTCCCTGAGGCACCAGTTGATAGTGGGGTATAGGGAGCTTCCTTGCATTGTTACTCAGGATGGATCGGTGTTTGACGAGCAGGAACCTATGATGAAAATTTGACAATGTTTATAGTTAAAAAAAGTTAAGAATATTTTCAGCTACTAGCCCCATACCTCTTCTTTTGGATTATAATCCCGGGTTAGGGCTCTGTGACCATCTTTGAGTCAGGACTGGAGAAGGATCACTCAGACTACTATAGGAGCTCTCATTGGTGCTTCCACTATCCTTGTTGCTGCAGTATCAGCTTGCGTGGTCATCCTTTTTTCCATTGGACTGCTCATGTACAATGGATTTGGCTTCATGAACTAATTACATCAAAAATAGACTACGAGACTAGATATGGAGGAGGTGACAAATCTGACCCGGTCGGAGGAGCCGATGGAGGACGCGACGACATTGGCAGTAGCTGGCAAATCCTCCATCAAAGGTTCCAGTAATACATCAATATCGATGCCAGTTTGCTTTGTACCTTGGATAAGAATGGACAGCATGAGGTACTTTTATTTGTTACACAACCAGGTTGAAAGGTTTTACATTGTTAGAATAACAGGCCAAGTACTGTGCACGGTCCTATTTTCACCAAATGGATTCATGCCGTTCGTACTCAATCCAAACCTTATATTTCGAATCTCCTCAGCAAACTCAGTATAAAGAAGATCAAAATTCTTCCACTGGTTGCATCAGCCAGGTGTCGAAACTTTCTTGAGTTCATCCTACGCTTCTCAGCATGCCAACGCATGAGTTCAGCATCCCTAGGGTTTGTGAATAGACGCTTTAAGCGATCAATCACTGGAAGGTACCACATCACCAAGAAAGAAATTTTCCTCTTTCCACTCAACTCGTTGGAACTACTGTCGTCATCAATCTCAGGACCGATAGAGTTATTCTTCTTATGTGCTCTTTTCTTCAAATTGCTAGGGTATATGTAGTTGTAACTCATTTTATATCGACTGACGCCACATATAGGATATTTTTCCATAAATTTATACTCTTTGCGATGCAACACACCGTGATTTGGACACACATGTATTTTTTTCACACCCAGTAACAGGACATATAAGTTTCTTGGCTCTATAAGTGGTGGTTAGTATCTTGTATGGCTTTGGAAGTAGTTTTTCTAGCAGACTCAAAAGCTCTGTGAAGCTATTATCAGACCATCCATTACTGTCTTTTAACATTAAAAGATCAAGCACTGCATGCAACATCGTGAACTCTTTATCACATCCCTTTGATTCCTCATACAAAAGATTATTCGATGCCTTCTCCAAAACTTCCATATTAGCTAGACCTCTCTCAACCTCACAGATGTTAGCATTTGTTGTTCAACATGATGCAACATCTCCTCAAAGTCAAACGAAATATCCTCTTCATCATCATCATGATCGTCATTATCGAGATCCATACTAGGATGATCGGTGCTGCCTCCAACTACCACAACATCTGGACAATCCACTTGAGACATATCTTTTCCCCATGTGCTGTCCATATGGTGTAATTCTTCACAAAACCTCTCTTGATCAACTGTGACTGGATCACTGAAGTATTTGGCCAGGCAATGTTGTTGGCGCAATCAATACATGGACAAAATATCTCATTTCTCTTCTCTCTTATAGCATGATTCTTGGCGGCTTCGACAAATAAAGAAATATTTTGAAGAAACTTAGGACAAGGTCTTGGTGCATTGTACATTCATGCTCGATCCCCTCTTTATTTCAGGCTACAGATAATTTTATAGATTTAAATAAATAGAATACTAATTACATATTAGCTAAATAATAATTAATAAAATTAAATTTTGCGACTTCTACAACATGAATGGAGACTTAGTAGGTCAGGAATCATCAAAATAATCTAAATTTTAGTCAATATAAACCTTCTAAAACAGCAAAACTTGAGGAACTCTAGACAATGAAGAATCTTGGATTTAGGGCACAAATCGCACTTAATCTTGAAACAAATCGGAGGAGGACCAAAAGATAACTCTAGAGAACAAGATTCCAACAATTTTAGTGGATATAAATCTCCAAAAATAACAAAATGGCGAGAAACCCTAGATAGTGAATAATCTAAAAATTAGGACACAAATCACATTATTTTGAAATAAATCCAAGGAGGAGCAATAGATTGCCCTAAAGAACAAGATTCGAAAAAATATTTGCGAAGAAAACCTTCCCACTTCTGATCGATTTTCGCCTTGCCACAGAGCGCGCGCTCTGTTCTAGCCGTGTCGTGCGAGGAACACGGCAGCCGGAGGCCCTTATTTATACTTGTCGGTGTTAGTGCAGGCGGACTACATAAGAAACCGATTGTCTAAAGGGGAAAGCGGTTCTCTTAGCCAACCGCCCACTATACCATTTCCATGCTTTCCCGACACTTTCTACAGTCGGCAATAACGACTTTTGCTAATAGTTTAGATGTAGGGAACAGTTCTACCGACACTTTTCAGACAGTCGCCGTAGAAGCAGTCGGCAAAGTTTGCCGACAGATTTTAGTTTTCCCGACACATAACTTGCCACCGTTTGGTCCAAATTTGCCGACAGAGTTTAATTTTACCGACAGCTAACAATTGCCGACAGTTTCTGTTTTTGCCGACAATTTAGTAGTTGGGAATATTTCAACTTTAGTAGTTGGGAATATTTCAACTTTTGCCGACAGTTTAGGAGTTGGGAATAGTTCACTTTTGCTGACAGTTTTGAGGTGGGGAATATTTGTTCCAACTTGCAGATGCCGTCAACTTTGCGGAACCATTAAACCGTCGGCAAAACATATATGTACATTTGAATACAATCATTATAATTCACGTTGCCCTGAACCGTCACAGGAGACTAAAATTCCATGACATCATACATATATGCAACAGAATTGAAGCAGCCACTAGAAAATTACAATAGATCACAAAGTTCACAAAATATCTCAATTTCAGACAGCCACCATATCATATCAAGCATGTAGCCACTAGATCACAAGGTTCGCAAGTGAGAAGATCACAGGCCCAAGTATCAGCCTCTGAATCTATGCTACACCTAATTTAGCTTGACTGTGAGCTGCATATTTACAATTTCTAAAACATTTTAGAGTTACAAATCCAAAATGCTTCTTGGTGGTCACACAAAAGGTCAGTCCTCCACAACTCATTAACACAAAAGGTCAGTCCTCCACAACTCATTAAGACAAAGATCAGTTCTCCAAAATGGCAACTTCTTGCCTCCTGGTAGTCACACAAAAAGTTACAAATCCAAAATGCTTGTAACATTTGTCTCCTGCCATTAGCACCTAACATGGAACAAATAAATAATCATTCACAAAGATATGACCATATCATTAAAAAAAGAGTGAAATGCTTGTGGCGGAATAAGCATAATTACACAAATCTTGTCGCACAAAATAAATTCAGTAATTAGCAACAATTCAAAGTATTTTATCCTTGGTGCTGACTGCATGCATTTCACTCTTATAAAGATCTTTGGTGCTGACTAATTAGCACCAATGTGTAAAATGGAATTCTGCCACTGGCTGTTAGCAGCACTTAGACCGTGGACCTCGATGATCATTTTCATAGTTTGTGGAACGAAATGAGAATACAAAAAAAGTTTATGGACCCTAGATCTATTTCACTCTTAAAAAAAACTAAAAACTGCATAAACCATGCATACATGCATGTCATTTTGGGCTCCAAGTAAATATATGCATTACAGATCAGTACCTTCACTTTGGGATTGCCTTTTTTCAAAGTGTGAAAGTTATCATTGCCTCAATGACTTCTTGTCGTCCATCACCTGCAAAAAAACATAAACACTTATTAGCAGTTGGAGCATTATCTGAACATCAAATTCATGCTAATTGTTGGAGCATCAACTGAGGACAAAAAAAAACATAAACACTTACTCTATCACGTGGCCATGCAATGCATCTTCCGCTAGCATCAGCAAGAGATTTCACCCTTCCATATGGATGAGGTAATAGAGCATCTCTCACTAAGATATGGTTGACAACTACCCTATAAAATTGGACACCAAGACGAGTACCAGCAACAGTGTCATTCGGGTTTGTTGTTTGAATAGTTGCCTTAGCCACTGGAACACCATATGGTCTCACAACACTATATAGTATGACATCTTTTCCACCCTAAGGCATAGAAAGTGTTGAGAAAAGCAAAGAACATATGGTATCGTGTATTGCACCTTAAGGCTATTTAATTACCTCTTGTTGTTGCTCTGGTGGCTTGACCACACGTCTAGTGGGAAACATGTTTTCATAATCACTTAAGTGCTCATCATCCACATCATCCCTCAAATTTGATGCAACGTCATCTTCATGACCCTCTAACTCTTGATTAGCATAGATAGGTCTAGCATGTGAATTCTACAACACAGCACAAGCATGGAATAATTTACAAAATTGCAAGGAATAATATTACTGAAAAAAGGAACAATTCACACCTCTTGTTCATTGTTAGATCCAATTCCAGTGTTATTCGAGTGTTGAAGGTGCTGCATCAATTTATCCATCTGTTGTTGCATATAGTCCATACGACTTCCTAATTCTTTAACTTTCATATCAGCTTGTCGGCGGCCTTCAATTTCCATTTGAAGCCTTGTAGATGTGTATTTTTTTGATCCTGGCATTTCCAAATCAGTGGAAGATGGTCCTGAACCAACAACACGAACATACCCATTTTTCTCTGGTCCACAAACATGAAAATAGACATCTCCTTCTTGAATGCTCTTCTCTGTCCATTCAGGATGATCTGTAACTGCCGCCTTAAGTGCATTCTACATAAACAAAAAGTAAAAAAGTTACTTGGCACGTGCAGCAATAAGACAATAAAAAAAATATATGAACATACAATAGTTTCTTCAGCTCCTTTATGAGGCTCGCCTGACTTGTGTGTATATGATTTAATGAACACTTCATCTCTACGTGGGGTACACCCAAGCTCTAGACGCTGCATCCAACAATTTTCAAAGTCAAACATTATCAGAATGATATTTTGCAATCCAATAAATAGCTATCATGCATACCAGTTCACCCTCAACACGTACATGACTCTTACTACCACTTGTATGATTTTGGGTCAGTTTTGGATGATTTGCTTTTGCCCTTTTAGAACGAGCCTGCCATGAAGATTGCATTCAATGATTATATTAGATTTTTGAGCATACATATAACATTAGATTTTATACTTACAATTGCTTCTGGAGACCTCCAATGATCAAGTAGCCATTTCCAATCCTCCTCACGAACTCTTTCATCACATAGAGCAAGCAGTTCCTCCTCTTCCATGTCATCAATATACTTCTTTAAAAATTCCTTCTTCAAGTCTGCTTTAAACTCTTTCCATTTTGTAGCTGCTGTTCGCATAAACCAACCGAAAACAGCTCGGTCTAAATTCCAATATAGCTTTACAACAAATAAACAGCAAGTTAGTCATTCATTAGAGGAGGTCAAAAACAGCAAAATAGTTGTCAATGTACAAATTACAGTACCTCTGAATCTGTCCATAGTTCATACTTTTGTCGTGCACACACCTTTCTCCAATCATTATGTGCGACTGGGAAACCCTTTGTTCTGATAAGAGCTCCAATGAAGTTAGAAAATTCAGTGCATGATTGTCCACAGGGTTGACCTCGTTCATTAATTTCCAATTCAAGTTTAGGCTTATTTTGTCTTGAAAATATGTCAGCCTTTCTGGTACGCCCTCTAACTCTCTTACTGTAACCTTGAGGTAACACTGAAAAATAGTTTAGGCGTTCAGTACCAGCACCTACTATCAGGTATGATTTTTTCTAAGTCTTGTGCAGCTAGTAAAAGAGAGAGAGCAGTAAAATACAAAATATCAGCACCTTCATTCTGCTGTTGGTCTGGAATGGTAGGTGTAGCTTCCAAGTCAGTAGGTGGAACAGTTCCTCGAGACTTTGATCTTAAGTTGCGATCAACCACAGCTTCCTTTTGCTGAGTAGAAGCCTACAAAAGAGCAGAAAATTCATTATCGAAACAAGGAGTAATATTAATTATTGAATCTACAAATATTGAACCTTTCTTTTCCCCCTTTTGTAGTTGTGAGGCTGATGCATTAACTTCTTGAGCAACAGATTTCAGATTTAATGCAAGCATCCTTTTCTCATTGCTTGCGATCTTAGCATCCCTCATTTTTTCATAATCACTTAGCTCTGTGGCTTTTCTTTTTCTCCCACCTGTACCATCCTTCCTCCTGAAAATAGTTACTCACAAATCATTCAACATGCTGATAAATAATACTTGTGAGCACTAATATAAGAAAACAGAAGTAAAACAGCAGCAGTTCAGAATTGTAAGACTTACTTCCTCTTTTTTTCATTGACAAGAATTCCATCTACATCTGTCCTAGTATAAACACCACTAAGAAAAATATTGACATCAACATTTGTATATAGATGAGGCCTCCAGTGATGAATTTCATTGCCATGCTGTTCATTTTCATCATCTATTGCAGCCATATCATAAAGGTTACGTGGTTTGGAATGCACAGCAGCAAGCCAATCTTTATGAACAAGATCATCAACATAGTAAACTTGTAGAGCTTGTGATGCTATAATAAAAGGTTCATCTAATAATCTCTCTCCAGTATTGAAGAAATGCTTGACATTAACAGATGTAATACCAAATTGATCAGTTCTAACCCATCTTCCTTGTCCTCTGTTGTCGAACCAATCACATTTAAAGAGAACTATATTTCCTCTATTACGATAATTTAGTTCAATGATTTCTTTAATGATGCCATAATATGATTTGCTTCTCACAACAGGGTTCATGTTTCCATTCTCAAAACATGAGGTCTGGGCAACTAGAGCCACTCCACTACTTTGTATTGGTCTGCCTTCATCATAAGAGTGTGTATGGAAATTGAATCCATTTATAGAATAACTATCATATGATGTAGCAATCATGAAAAGTTCATTGGCCAAAATTTGTATTTCGTCTGACACTTCATCACCATTTTGTAGTTGTACTTCCACCTGTAAATATAGAATAACACTTTAAAATATGTGCAGTTGCAAAACTTTAGCTTTCGAAGAAGTTAGTTAGGTTCTTTCTTACATGCTTTCTAAACCACTCATGAAACATTTCATGGTGAATACTATTGATTTCTCGCTGATTTCGATGTCCAATTGAGGACAGGTACTCAATGTGCTTGCTGCAGATTTTCATAAAGTTCGATCCACTAAGCATTTTTGAAGAATAAAAGGTGAAATTCAATAAGTAAAATAGTGTGGCTGGCTTACTTTAGGTATGGTTCAATTTTATCATAGTTGAACAAGACATATCTATGTGCTTGAAGCCAAGTTCTGTAGTCTAAAGATATGGTGCAGCAGCCACTCAAAGCTCGCCCATTGCTTCGGAAGAATGGAGTGGTATTGGAAGATTCATTGTCAAAGGGTTCACCATTTCTTGCTTGCCTAGTAAACCTTGTCTCACACCCATGTAGAAATTGTGAAGTGAATATAAGACTCTCATCAAATTTGTAGCCCTCACAAATTGATCCCTCAGGATGACATCTTGTGCGAACATAGCCTTTGCACCTCATCAAAAACCTATGACACATAAATACTTTAGTAATTTTGATACTATATTGCATATGATTTGTAATTCTTGTGAAAATAGCCTTGTAACCTACCTCTCTACAGCCCACATGCTACGATATTGTACAGGACCAGCAATTCTTGCTTGAGTTGGAAGATGAACCATTAGGTGAACCATCATATCAAAAAATGCTGGAGGAAATATACTCTCAAGAATACATAAAGTTTCAGCTACTTCAACCTCTAGTTTTTCCATTTCACTGACATGAAATGTAGGTGAATAAATCTGCTTGAAGAAATTGCTCAAGCAAACTATTGCAGCAGTTATTTGTGTTGGTAATATGTTTCGAACAAGTGGAAGTAAATCTTGTAGCATAATATGATTATCATGGCTCTTCTGTCCAATTATTTTTTTCTCTTCAACAACCACATGATGGCTTAAATCAGATGCATAGCCACTAGGAAACTTCACGCCTTTCAATATTCGACAAAACAACTTCTTCTCATCAGGACTCAATGAATATAGAGCAGCAGGTAGATAAAATCTATCATCCACTTCAATGGGATGAAGTTTATCTCTAATGCCATGATTTTGCATGTCCAAGCGAGCACTTAAATTATCTTTTGATTTTCCATCAACATCTAAAAGGGTGTTAATGATGAAGTCACAAACATTCTTTTCAATATGCATAACATCAAAATTATGCTATACCAGCAAGTCTTTCCAATATGGCAACTTAAACCAAATTGATTGTCTTTTCCAACCAGTTCCCGGTACCTTTCCATTATTGCGTGGTTGCGTAGCAGGCTTTTTTGTAGATGGATCCTTACCAAAGTTATATTTTATATTTTCTGTCAGCTGAAAAATCTCTTCTCCCCTAAGCGGTACAGGTGCAGATCGATGCTCCATAGAACCATCAAATGAATTTGTATTGAACCTGAAAAAATGGCCAGCATCTAAGAATCTACGATGACACATGTAAACATGTTTTCCCCCCTTTTTCAACTAAATAGAACATACATCTTAGTGGCATTCAGGACAAGCGACTGCACCAGATGTGCTCATTGCAAGCAAATGCCCAAGACCTGGAAGATCAGTGATTGTGCATAATATGGCAGCACGCAATTGAAAATATTCATCCTTTGAAGCATCATATGTTCTAATGCCATCAACAAACATGTCTATCATATCACTTATCAGTGGTTGAAGGTAGGCATCCATGTCAGACCCAGGTGCCTTACGACCAGGAATTATCAAAGATAAGATGAAATTTGTCTGCTTCATGTACTTCCATGGTGGCAGATTGTATGGGATCAAAATGACAAGCTAGATGCTATAATTTGAGTCATAGTTCTAAAAGTATTGAAGCCATCACTAGCAACAGCAAGCCTGAGATTTCGACTATCTGAGGAGAACTCTGGATATCTAGAATCAAAATCCTTCCAAAAAAGAGCATCAGTGGGATGCCTAAGCAAACCATCCTGCGTGCGTCCTTCATCGTGCCACCTTGTGTCAGCTGCTGTTTTGGAGGACATAAAATATCTTTGTAGCCTTTTCTTAATTGGAAAATAGCAAAGTACTTTCCTAGGAACCCTATGTACCTTTTTCCCGTTACGACTTGTTGTTTCAGATTTCCATCTTGAAGTATTGCATGTTGAGCAGACAGTTAAATGTTCATTCTTTTCCCAAAATAATATGCAATCGTTTTCGCATGCATGAATATTGGTGTACCCAAGACCAAGGCATTTTATTGTACTTTTCGCCACATTGAAGTTTTTGGGAAGTAATGAACCTTCAGGTAAAACATCTCTAAGTAGCTTCTAACAGCATGTCCAAACTTTTATTACTCCATCCTCCAAGAAATTTGATATGGAGTAATCTAACCATGAAACGCAACGTTGAAAAATTCTTGCAGCCTGGGTATAGTTCTTTACCAGCATCATCTACCAACTTGTAAAAGGATTCCATATCTTCATTCAACTGCACCTCATTTACTTCTAAATCCCCCCCCCCCCCATCATCTAAATCCCCTGCTAAGTCTCGAAATAATCAGAAATATCATCCTCTTCATTTGAGTTACCAACTTGTACCCTACCAGATTGCATGGTACTTGGAAAAATGCTGGAACTCGGTTCCCCGTGATTGACCCAAGTTCCATACCCTTTTGTAAACCCATCACAAATCAAATGCTCACGTACAATATCACTAACTCTCCACCATGAATTTTGACATATCTTGCAGGGACACAATATCTTATTTCCTTGAGCTGAATTATTAAAGGCAAACTCTAAAAACATAGCCACTCCTTTCCTATACTCATCACTTTACCTACATATTATTAAGTCCATGACATTAGACCAAATGATAAGAAGATGATGCATCTAATATTTATGAAAAATTATAATGTACCTAGGCAGATTCATCCATCTTTTATCCATTATGCACCTTTTGCCAAAATTAATACCAAATGTGACTATGTAAAATAGATTGATGCACCTACATATTAGTGACACACATAGGATCAGAAACACACACACACATTCAAAGAATCAACTTTGTTGATAATCATTAAAACATGCTTGACATGTATAATTAAAATTTCATAGCTGCAGAGCAAATTATTAAGAGTTGATACAATCAATAGAAGACATACCTGCTGTTGTTTAAGTGGTTGATGGTCAATCCTAATCATACAGCCCGCACAGTTCAAATGGAAAAATTGGACCTGCCTGAAATAAATTGGTACTTTATTTGTTCAGTCGTAAAGAATTTCACACACTCTTCAATGACAAAATTACAAAGGAGGACAATAAAAATCTTACTTGCAGATTCTCTAAACACCACTGTTTCAGAAGCCCAAATCTTGTATCTTTCAAATCGATTCTCTACAATAACCAAGTGCACACAATACCAATCAATCAATTAAAATCATGTTCAACAAATATGATCAAATAACTAAGGAAAACTTATCTTACTAACCAGAGGAGAGCAGGAAAACGTAGGTCTGCAGTGTAGAGCAGGAGGGAGGCAGCTGGGTGTTCGTACCACATCTGCAGCTTCAGGGGCGAGCACAGTGAGAAAGATGGCAGGGAAGGAGAGAAGAGGATGTGGAGGGGAAAAACTAGGGTTCGCTGGATGCTGCTTACTGGGGCGTGCAGTGTGGACTAGGTGGTTGGGGCTTGCTGGGAGCAGGAGGGGGGCTCGTTGAGGGCAGCACTTGAGGCTGAGTCTCCCTGGGGAAGGCACGGTGGCTGGGGCAGCCAACGGGATAGGGACTCGCTGTGGCACCTGTGGAGCTCGCTGGGGGCAACGTGTTGTGGGGGCAGGATGGAGGACGCAGGAGCAGTCACCACTACGTGAGCAGCAGGAGCGGGCTTCAGGCTGTGGGCAGGGAACTCGTCGCCGGGCAGTGAACTCGTCCTCGTCACCGGCAGGACTGGCCAGCAGGGGCAACGTCGCGGTGGCTGGTGGGATTGGGGCGGGTGCGGCGCAAGCAGGAGGCAGGCTGGATTGGGCGCGTGGGAGGCAGTGGGATTGAGCCTAGGTTATGACCGTCTAAGGTAAAATTTTTTGGGTCCCCGCCTTTTTTTTCCCGCCTAAAGCACCCCTATGCCGACAGTTTGTGGGTGGGCAAAAAAAAAAGGCTGACACATAACCCGTTGGATAGGCTACGCCGACAGTTAATTTGTTACTACTTATGAGTATTACCGACAGATAATTAGACGGTGTTTATTTACACATTTCCAGTTAAATTATGTGTCGGCAAAAACGGACTTTTCCCCACAGATGGTGGTCGGGAAAGGGTGGAATTGGTATAGTGGCCTGAACTAATCTCCTTAGGGCAGGCGGTTCTCTTAAGCAGCCGCCTGCACTAATGTACACTTTTGTGCAGGGGTTGCTTAAGAGAACCGCCTGCACTGTCTCTTCTGTGCAGAGAGTTCTTGTGGTGGGACCCGTCTACCTCTTAGTGCAGGCGGTTGACAACTGTGAACTGCCTGCATTGTCAGAAGGGTGTGTCCGGATAAACCCTTTTTAGTAGTGCCTCATCATCCTCCCGTTTTTGTTTTGGAGTTGTCCTCGACTTAAGTTCATTGTAAGAACCTTGACTCCACCATGCCCAATAACATGCATGAAAAGGTGGAGACCACAGGGGTATTTGAATGCAATCACTTGGTACCTCAAAGATCCTTATAATCTCATCAGGATCAAGAAAGTGTTTGTTGATTTAAGAAGATCTTGTTCTTACTGCTTACGGGTTCATCACTCTATCTTATAGAGCATCTTAGTCCTTTATTGCTAGCCGAGTTACAATAGTAACTTACGTCGTAGACGTGGTGTCTAGGATAGTGGTTACCTTTATTTATTACATAATCTATAGGCTGTAGAGGTTAGCGGCAGGTGGTCACATTCGAGTATATAGTAGTGCTAAAAACCAGAGCAGCCTGTGGATGCCGGAGGAAATTGGTGCCCGAAGTAATGCTAGGAATTGATTTTACCTTGTCCCAAACTTAAGACATCTTGAGAACCCCTCTCTGCGCCAGCCTGCATAGTTCTTATTGTCCCTGGATGAAATAAGTTAGAAGATTGTTTGCATACGTGATGAGGACATCACTTCCACAGACACAACCAAACCAATTGCACAAGAAGGACCCATGACACGAGCTCGAGCGCGTCAACTTAATTATCAGGTCAAGTCATTTCTCACTGTCTATAGTAGTTCTTCTCAGAATAGGGTACTACTAAATCCTTGTGGTGATTTTGTTATGATTAGGAACATGGGAGGAGCACCAGGACC
>BCLF01000178.1:185714-205593 GCA_001602275.1 Zoysia japonica | reverse complement strand
AAATAAACGTGCTGAACTGATGTTAAAGCTGCACGAAACCACTAAGGAAAATATCGAATGCATGAATGCAAAATACAAACTTGTTGGCAGTAAGGGCAAGAAACATGTCACTTTTGACCCTGGTGATCTGGTTTGGTTACATTTGAGAAAGGATAGGTTTTCTGATTTAAGGAAATCTAAGTTGTTGCCTAGAGCTGCTGGTCCTTACAAAGTTTTAGAAAGGATTAATGACAATGCATACAAACTTGAGCTCCCTGCAGATTTTGGGGTTTGCCCCACTTTTAACATTTCAGATTTGAAGCTTTACATAGGAGAAGATGACGACTTTGAGTCGAGGACGACTCAAATGCAAGAAGGGGAGGATGATGAGGACATCACTTCCACAGACACAACCAAACCAATTGCACAAGAAGGACCCATGACACGAGCTCGAGCGCGTCAACTTAATTATCAGGTCAAGTCATTTCTCACTGTCTATAGTAGTTCTTCTCAGAATGGGGTACTACTAAATCCTTGTGGTGATTTTGTTATGATTAGGAACATGGGAAGAGCACCAGGACCATAAAGCAGGATCGGACCATCAATCAGGGCTGGATTGTTTCGGTCATAACTTTTCACTCCGGATGTTGTTGAAGGCAAATGAGTACTCATAGGAAAGATCTCAAAGTCTACTTTCAGATGGGTGCAACCTCAGCTTCAAACTCCTCCAGACGTGATCAGAATCGTGAGAAAGGTGTTCGGACCTCCAGTCATGGGCTGAGGCCCATTGTATCCAGTTTAGCCCATTAGGGGCCCTCTCTAAGTTAGGGTTTGAGTCCCCCCACGCCTCCAGGACGTCTTCCCACTATATAAACCTGTGGCAGCCATCATTTGAGGGTGGGTTTTGTTCAGATGCAAGTTTAGCTTTAGCTGCTTCCTTGTAAACGCGTGTGTCGACGAGACCACCCGATTTGCTTGATTCAGAACCCCACTTTCGTGATTATATCCAGATCTGTGAGTTGTCTACCTATTCATCTTGTTCTTGCTTGTTCTCGATTGCTCGCAGGTTCAGGGTTGTTCTTGGCACAGCAAGAACAACAACAAATCGGAACCGGTGTACCTGTTGCTAAGGCGCAGCAACCCTGTTGGTTGTTGTAGTCGGACAACCAACGTCGAATCCACCCCAAATCGAAGCTATCCTCCTCTCATCGAAAGATCGGGATCAGCCCCTGCCATACCAACACGTTACTCGTGTTCGATAACTATGGAATACTCTAAGGGAAGTGCTAAAATGTTATTTCGTGCGCTTGCGGATTTATCTGTGGATGTAACAAATGCCAACACATACCATACCCCAAAATTAGTATCAGTAGTGGGTCCCTAATAAGGATATGGTTTTTCCAAATTTTGGGTGGGCCCACAACCAAAAAATCTCCTCAATGAACTACAAATTCACCCATCTTTATAAATTCATCCCACAAATATATTAAGTCCTAATCCACAACTACAGAATTGGTACGCATTTGCATACCTAGTTCCTAAAAATATCAAGGGTGAGTTTGTTTTGGAGTCAAAGTGGGATAGGATGCAGTCATCCCTGTTTGTTAGGATGGGGCTACTACAAAACGATTCACTTTTACTGACCAATTGTGGGTCGGTAAAAGTGCACAATCAGCTGTTGATTACTAAATGTATATATAACTAGATGATTCCCTGGCGCGTTGCTGCGGAAATTTATAATGGTGATGATGATTTATTATGGTAGGATGAAGAAAAGCTCAAAGAAAATAATCATAATGGATAAAAAATTAAAACATATGAGAATTATATAATAAAATTCATTTGATCTCACAGGATATGGTGATTAATCATATTTGCTTGAAATTTCAAAGTTTTTCTAGCTGTGTTTATTAATGAAATTTTAATGGAACATCCATTGGGGTGGTGCCGCCACAGAGCAACTAGGAGGGTATGGGTGGATCAAGGAAGAGGGAGGGTCAGATTGAGCAAAGATGGATGGGAGGCGGGATTAAATAAAAGATGGCAACCGGTGGAAGATCAAGGGGGAGGGACAAAAGAAATTAAATGAAGAGGTGTAGAACGAACGGCAGGATCAATTGGAGCCTCATGATCTAACGGTGCAAGTAAAAAAGATGATGTGGCTCGATAAGAATTCAGCTTTGATAGTTAGTGGGTTGTGCAAATATAGATATTATAGATGATGGACTACTAGTTGCTAATTCCAAGAATCTTTAGTGATTCATCATTGGTCCGGTAAAGCTCATTGCTGTCATCCTACCATCGGTCAGAAAAAAATCTGAGGGGGCGTCAATCCTAAATCTTCATATTTCTACCTGCCCCCTCTGACTACAAAAAACCCTAACACTTTTCCGCTCTCTCCCTCAGTCTACCGCGCGCCGCCCCTGGCCCAAATCTCAGTCAGACGTTGACTCCCGCTCCCCTAGCCGGTTGCCGCCGCAACCTCCCCCTATGCGCGCCACCTCCCACCCCCTGCGCGCACTGCCCTCAGCACCTCTGCACGCCGCCCCCTGTGCACCTCCACCTCCACACGCTATCCATCCCCTGCGCACGCTGACCTCCGCACCTCCATGCGCCGTCTCCCATGCACAGCGCCCCTACACATCGTTCTGTTGACCTGCCGCCCCTGCACTATCCCATACGCACGCCGCCCCTGTTCTTGCCAGCCGCTGCACCCCTGCGCGCACCCCCTGCGTGCGCTCCAGTTTTGGACCAAGCGTGATGCCCGATGAGCCAGGTCTGTTCTTCTCGATTGGGGGAAAAAGGCTTGCATTACATAGGAAGCAGAAAAGGGAAAAGCAAGGAGGGAGAAGGTGCAAATTTTTTGAATTCATATCCTAAATTAATCTGCATATTGAGATTTCTATTTTTGTGCTGAAATTTCAGGTTCACAAGACTCACTTTTGTTGTTGTTTGTAGATTTGTTACATTGTCTATATTTTTTCCTTTTTAAATATATTGGATGGATTTGTCCTCATGGGTTATTTCCTGATGTGAAAGAACAAATATTGGAATTCATAGCAGTTGGAAAGAAAGAATATTAAATGATTTGGCATTTAAAATTGCAATGGCAGGTAAGAGATTAGCCCTTAGGGTACTTCCATGGTGATAAAGATTAAAGAAGCACAAGGCATGAAACAGATTGTGACATCCCAAAATTTACCAAGAGATTAAAATCAGAAATTTAAAAATTTTGTTAACAAAATACTAACAAATTTTCTTTTCTCTCCTCTTTCATTCAAAAGGTAAAATTTCACGAAAATTAAAAACTTTCTAATCAAAATTTTCAAAGTAATAAAATTTGTATGTGTGACTAAGTGGTTGACTTCTCCTTTCTTTTTTTTTATTTTTCTGAGATCTCTTGAATTATGTTTGAATTTCAAATCTAAAATCCTTCCAACCCACAAATCCCTTGGATTCAAAAATTGAAAACAAATCTCTGGCCTTTGGGCCCCTTTCTCTCCTTCCGGCCCATTTTGACGCAGCCCAGCAGCCTCTTCTTTTTTTTTCTTCATTTCCACAGCAGGCTGCCCCCTCCATCCTTTCTTCGCACCGCCCAGCACCACAGGCGGCCCGGCCCAACTCGCCACCCTTCTACAAGCTTTGACAGGACCCGCGTGCGCCGCTGCCATTGACATGTGCCCCGGCAGCTCACCGCGCGCCACCGCCGCCCATGGGCCTCCCTGCCGCCAAAGCCCTCGACCCAAAGGCATGCCCGAACCGCCACCGCTCCCACGTCCTTGCCAACCATCTACCGTGTGGCCACCTGTCCTAAACCGCGCTCAAGCGCGCCGCCGCCGCTCCCGCGTACCTCCCGGCAGCGCGACGTGCCCGCTGCCCCGCTACAGCCCTGACAAAAGAACGTGCACGCCACACTGCTCCTCCCCTGCCCCGGACGCACTCACCGCGCTGCCTCCACGTGTCCCAACCGCTTAAAAACAGTGAACTCCAGCCGCGCCTGCCTCAACGAAATGTCAGCCTTATCTCCACCGAACCGCCTCTCCTCCAGCTGTAAATAGCCACCAATATTCCCCAAAGAGCTCCTCACAATGATTGCCCACTTCAATCACAGTAGAATCGCGACATTTTGCTTTTCCTTTCCTCTCGCGCTGCCTCTGTCGCCATTGCAAATCCACCTCTCCGGCGAGCTTGTGCTCCTCCTCTCTGCGCCTGCGGCTCGCCCTTGACCCCCTCCTTCGTCTTCAGGTCGCAGCTGTCTGCCTCCTTCGTCGCCAGCCCTCTGGCACTGTGTGCCACAGCCGTCGGAGCCCCCTTCATCGTCGCCAGCGGCCACCACAGCGTCCTGAGCCCCGGCAACATCCCTAGGTGAATGCCCGTGCCTCTCTCTCTCTCTCTCTCTCTCTCTCTCAGACTTGTTCCCATCGAGGTTTGAGCACCGCGGCGAGCCCTGGCCATTCTCCGGTGAGCCTCCGGCAATGGCGCTGCGATGCGCTCTGGTCTGGTTGTCGTCGGCCTCCCAGGGGCCTGCACGACCTTCTGCTCTGAAGCGGACGCACGGGATTAAAAGGAAGCCCCTTTCCACTCTACTTAAATCACAGCCATCCGATTTCAATCCGAGCGCTCGGATTAGATCCAACTCATTTAAAATGGTTTTAGATCCTCGCCGCACCTTAAAAATCCGACAGTCCACAATGCATCCCCGTCGCACCCTTAATCTGTGGCAGAACCGCCCCAAAAATCGTGGACGGCTTGCCTAGAGGATCGATATCGGGTGAAATTGAACAACATTACACAAATAGTACAACATGAGTGATAATATAAAATATAGAAAACTGATTATAGTCTTACAATAAGGTTCAAGTGGTCTTAAAAGAGATAAGTTTAAAACAGTGTTTAAAATATAACAGAAGCGATACAGAAATGATACGACGGTTTCTTAATACGAAACATATCTTGCCCTAAGACATGCTTCATTCCTCGCGACCGGAGATTAGTGAGGAGGGAACCAGCTCACAGGACCAGCTAATCGGGGATTCACCTTTCCACTCTCCCTTGTCGCAACAGCTACATCAGCAACCTGCATAAAGAGCTACAACACAACAAAAAAAAAAATAACAAACCGCGAGTACTACTCTACTATAAAACGCATTTATCCCGACACCTCCTCTAAGAAAATAAGGCAGTTTTTAACAAATAACCACTTGTACTAGGTAGCTAGTGGGCCCAAAAAGATCAACTGCCTGCAAAAAAAATCTAATGCAGGGCTTTCATAACGCACCGCCTGAAGAAATTTTTTTGCTAACGCAGACGGTCGTTTATGTCAACTGCATGCAGTAAAGTTATTTCCGCTGGCGGTCGTCTTAAATATGCGGCTGCAGGTATCGAAAATCAACCAATGGCGTCGTCCAGAACCATCTGCGCGATGTGTTTCTTCCATGTCAGCAATCCGCACCCTTCGCCTGCTCAGCCAATCGCTTTATTCGTTTCATCGATGCCAATCCGGCCACCTCCCCTCTCTATCTTTATTCATTTCACTGCACGCGGTCTCCACTCAGATTCGACTGCCTCTCCGCTCTCTCTTCCTCTCCCTCCCCTCAGATCCGGCGCTGCCTCCAGGAGAGCCGGCTCCTCCGCGCGCCTCCGTTGAGCCTGGGGGTCCATACGCCCCCTGGGAACCAGCCGCCTCTGCGTGACCAGGGGGGTCCGCGCGCCGCCATGAGGGCCGGCTGCCTCCGAGTGTCGCCATGGCGGGGCAGGCATCAACGTCCTCGGTCTTCGACGCCATGGCGGGACTTGCGCTCTTTGACCCCGCCTCCGGCTCCAGCCTGCTCGACCCGCGCTCCACCTCATCGACAACGGCGGCGCGGAGGCCTCGAAGACGGCGATGGCTCGGGGGACGATGATGGTGCAGGGGACGTCAACGGCGGCGGCACTGCGCAGGGGCTTCCACGGCGCGGCATCGGCGGTGAGATGGGGCTTCAACGGCGGTGGCGCGGAGGCCTAGAAGGCAGCGCGTGGGGCCTCAACGGCGGAGGCACTGTGCGGGGGCTTCAACGGTGCGGCGTCGGCACGGGCGGCGAGATGGGACTTAAACAGCGGCGGCGCGGAGGCCTAGAAGGCAGCGCGTGGGGCCTCAACGGCGGCGCGTGGGCCTCAACGGCAGCGCATGGGCCTCAAAGACAGCGTGTGGGGCCTAGACAGCTTCCCAGAGGCCTCAACGACGGCGGCGGCGCGGGGACAACGAAGCCGCAGGGGCTGCTACGGCAGTGCCGCGTGGGCCTCGACGACGGCGCAAGAGGCTTCCACAGCGGCGACGCGGGGCCTCGCCGGGGGCGCGTGGGGCCTCGACGGCCCCTGGAGCACGTGCTGTCCAGCACTGGCTGCCTCCGGGCAGAGCTTTTTTTTTTATTTTGAAAAATGCTCAATGCTGGTGGTGCTCCTAGCAGCCCGGCTGCATTAGAGAGTTTGAATGCAGGCTGTTGTCATAGATAGTCAACTGTCTAAGAAGCTTTAATGCAAGCGGTTCGCATGTATAAATATATTATTTTTACAGCTCATAGAATGCCAGCGGAATGAAATTTCGCGTGTATTGATGCTTTTAGGACCGCTTAGAATTTTTTTTTTTTAGTAGTGTTAATTACTCAGCAAGGCTCATCCGTCAAAAATGGTAAACTATAGTCAACTCCTAAGCATGAGAGACTGATGACCATTTGCATAAAGCACGACACTATTAGTGGATCTTTACTTTCAACTTGTAGAGTTAAGTTAAGTTCACGGAATGTAAATTTAATTTGCACTATAAACTACAGCAGGTATGGTTGCCAAACAATTACCTATGAACTAAGCAACAAATCATATTATTAATCATTAGTTCACTTATTATTACGATATGACACAGTGAACAAGTGATACTCGTTACTGTGAGGGACAGCTATTATAATCGATTTACACCAGCTGAGAAAACCTGAAATACACGACACGTACATGCTTCGCGGAAGCCGCACATGGCAACCTTTCGCTCAACACCATTGGGCCGGTCCGATAAGCGCACCTCTCCCAAGAATAGGGTGCTCCATACGATAACCTCTTGGGTCTATCCATGGTTAAACACGTCTTTTTCTACTCCTCGTCAAAAGAGAGGTAGGGTTCGTCCAACCACTACAGCGTTTTGCAACATCGGTTTTCTGAGTCCCATATCCTCAGTATACATTCGGTCATGAGTCCACACAGAAAACATGCCTTCATGCCAAACTACTCCGTGCCTGATCTCTAGGTTTATCACTTTATAGAATAAGGGTAACCAAGGTAATACCTATAGCTCACGAGTGAGCTTTCTCATTCACTCGACTTCTACCGTTAATTATGACTTAGCCTAGCTTTACATCGAGTTACCTGTACAAATATACACGCAATAGGGGTATTGGCACTATCATGCATCCTAAGATTGCAAACAACTCCTACAACTTAATGCACAGTACATTAACTATACAATACATTGTGATAAAATAAAAAAATTAAAATAGAGTTAATGCACCAAGGTTTGTCTTCGGTTTGCTGAGAGTTAGCACAAACAAAATTAATAAACAATTTTCTGAGATAATTCAAAACCAGCCCACACTGGGGGGCACGTGGCAGCCTGCGAGGCCCGGCCACAAGGCTGCCCGCAGATGCTCGGCCACACCAGATCAGCCTGCATGGCCGAACAAGATCCCGGCCAGGGCCGAGCTGGCTGGGCCAGCGCCATGGCGCGGTGGCGGCCGAGGAGGCCAACCAGTGGCATGCGGATGATGCTCACTCTCTAAGGAGCACGAAGGTGATGTCCACGGAGTGGCTAGCTCACCGGAGCAATCCGGCGGCGAGCGGCGAGCGGAGAGTACTTTAGCGGTGGCGCAAGCTCCAGGCCATGGACTAAATAGGACAAGCTCTTCACCTTGAGCTTCACCGGTGCGATTAGAAGCTCAGCACGGAGGAAGTCGTCGACGAAGAGGGCCGGGAAAGGGTCTTCCACGGTGACCCGATGAGGTCCCGGCGGCTTGCACAAAAAGCTTCCGCAAACCTGCGCAAAAAGTGACGGATTTGATTGATTCTTGAACCTAGAAGCTGTGCCGACAGATTGGGAACATGAATCGAAGATGAATCAAAGAGTTCTCACCGAAATCGGCTGGGTTTTGCCGGAGAACAGGGGCTGGCCTGAAACTGCGAGTTGGGGCAAAAACTTCAAAATCCAAGGACAATCCGAATCAGGAAGGATGTTTGGGGTTTGCAAGAGGGCCTAGAGAGGCGCGTTCTGCACCATTTGTGAGCTCAAGACGTGCCGTGGACACGGGGCGCCGAGCTCGGCAGTGGGGGCGGCAATGGAGGCTCTTCTCCGGAATGGATGAACGTAAGGAGAGGGAAATGGAGGGCCGGCTGGGGCGGGACAGAGGTGGAAGTCGTGTCCCTCGCGCCCCCAACAGTGTGTCATGGACGCCCACACAGGGAGGCACGCTGGCGTCTAGAGAAAGCAGAAGGGAGCGCAGTGGGGCTGACAGGCGGGCCCTAGTTGCCAGGGAGCTCCCCTCCAGCCTTAGTGCTTAAGCATTTTGTGCACAGAGAAAAGACGAGCAAACAAGCTTGAAAGGGGTTGAAATTTGGTAGAACATTTCTTCAACATGTGTTTTACAAGATAACCAACATGCACAGGTTCTTTCCAAGTAGGATGAATGGTATGGGAATTCGAAAAAGGTTACTTGAAAGCAGATTAATTAACCAAACTTTTGGGGTCATAAGGAAATATCTACCGAGCTCGGATGTGAACGAAACTTGGTAGAGATGTTCGTGACAAAAGTCTTCTAACATCCTACCGTGAACAGGCCCAACCCAAAAATACTGCAAGTTATAGGATTTTGAAAACGGCTAACTGTTAAGCAGACAAAGAAATCCGCTGAAGGCAGATCAGTTAACTAGTTTCCAAGGTCTAAAAAGTTTAACTCCACAGTTCTGAAAATCTTGATATTTGGCAAGGTGGTAGGAAATTTTTAGGAGAAAAACTTTTGTTTTAGAATCATGTTGAATTTCGAATTAGATTTGAAACTACAGGATTTGGAAGATAGGTATTCGTTAAGGATTCGGAGTTTTGGATTGGAGTCTTGAGTTTGAAGAATTTGGCCATCCTTTGAGTTATTTCATTCCAAAATTGGGTTCCCTTAATCCATAGCTTTTGTTTTTAAAGGTTCTGAACTTTCTTTTTGTAAGGTTTGAATTCGAAATTGAATTCTTAAAAGTTTTTCTTAAACTAGTTTTTATCTCTCCCTTTTGAGTTCAACACATCCACATTTCGGTTGTTTGTTTACGAGCGCATGAAATGTTACATAATCCCTGCCCTCCATGACAGATCCAAGGGTCCAGATTTGGACACCTTACCTCCTAACCACCACCATTCATCTCCATATCTTTGAAAGGACCTAGATGTCGCCTAGAGAGGAGGGGGTGAATAAGCGTTCCTGAAAATTAACACAAACTCGCAACGGAAAATAAAACTGCCAAAACCGAAACTTTCGGTTTGGCAAACCGAAACTTCCAGTTTTGCCTGGATAGTTAAAACAGCCAGGAACAAATATGAAAACCGGAACTTCCGGTGTTCTCGGGGTAGAGAATTAAACCTGAACTTTGAGAATTCTCTCGAGAAACGTGCAAATCACTCCTAAAAGAGTATAAGAGACAAAATAGCTACTTGATTCACAGAGAATCAAGGGTTAGTCACAAGCACAAATAAATGAAACAAGAAATGCAAAGTAAAGCAAGGACACGAGGAATTGTTTCACCAAAGTTCAACGACTTGCTCCCAAGTCGTCTACGTCTCCGTTGAGGAAGCTTGAGAATCTCACAAAGCCAACTCCAAGTCAGGTCTCTTTCAACCACTTCCCTCAAATCACTATCTTGCTTCTTCCCTTACAGAGGCGAAGCGGGCCTTCACAAACTTTTTCGTGACACACCATAAGCTTGGTGTCTCACCGGGCGATGCCTAGCCGTCTAGGTGGCTTCACCTCCAAGAGTAACAAATGCTCACGAATTTGCAACTTGCTCAAGTGCTCAATGGATGGGAGTGCTCAATTGTGCTCTCAAATGCAATCTCTCTCAACTCAACACTGGGATTTCTGACAAATCACACAAGCCTCACAAAGAGGGGTTGGAGAGAGCTCTAGAATACTTTGGCTTAGTTTAGGTCGTGGGCAATTCCAGCTCATTACACTAAAGGGAGGAAGGAGGTATTTATACCACTCCCTCAAAAACTAGCCGTTGGGCTGAAACTGGAAAAATCGGAACTTCTGATTTCTCAACCAGAACTTCCGGTTACTAACGGTCACTAGCCATTAGACACAACTCTAGGAAAACTGGAACTTTCGGTTCACCATACTGAAACTTCCTGTTTGGGACCTCCGGCAATGTGCCTGACACTCCGATGGTTAAGAACCTCGACTCCACAGAGGGCTTCTCGGACACTCCGGTCAAGTACCGAACACTCCGGTCAAGTACCGGACACTCCGGTGAAGACTTAGGCAATTTTTCTAGAAACTGCTGAAACCGAAACTTCCGGTTCATGACACCGAAACTTCCGGTTTGGGACCTCCGGCAAAGTGCCGGACACTCCGATGGTTAGGAACCTCGACTCCAGAGAGGGCTTCTCGAACACTCCGGTGAAGACTTAGGCAATTTTGCTAGAAACTGGCAAAACCGAAACTTCTGGTTTGGCAAACCGAAACTTCCGGTTTTTTTTGTTTTAGCAAAACTTGTGAAAGTGTATGGCCATTGTGTTTCTCTCCTCTCACTTGGGTTTCCATGAGCACTGAGATTATGTTTTAATCAATGTTGCACCCCCTTGATAGAGCGGCATACCTATACTCAAGAATTAAATGAAAGCTATAAGCAACACTTGAGCTTCACTTCTTGAATCTTGCCACTTTTTCATAAAATTGCTTCTTGAGGGTGAACAACATTTGCTTTCCTTGAGCAACTCTATCTTGAGCTAGTAATCTTGGAAACTTACAATCCATGTGATCAATATCCACTAAAATGCTTCCAAGTTACTTCTTATCTTCTTTTTCAATAGAATATCGACACTTAGCAAACTATGACTCTTTGTAGCTTGAAAGGTCCATCACGATTCAACTCAACTAGTCCTTCTCTAGTACTAAGGTTCTTTGACGCCAAGATCCCTTCTTGCCCTTCTCCCCTTCCCGGTCCATCGCAACTACGTTAAGCTAATCCTTTGCCTTCTCACTCACTTGAGTCAATTGTTGCCTTGTGTCTTCAATGAATACTTCTTGATTTCCTTGTTGTCAACTTGAAACTTCATAAGTCAAGAGCTTGTATTTGAGATTTTAATTATATCCATCATAACTTTGATCTCATTTTTGCTTGTCTTCACTCTCTTGACTTTCTTGATATTAACCTTCAATCTTCACGTGTCAAGTGCTTCTTATTGAGATCTTAATCCTTGAGCAATCATAACTTGTGATCTCATCCTTTGCTTGTCATTGCTTCACTTGACTTTCTTGACATGCACTTCAATCCTTATATGACAAGTGACTTCTTATTGAGATATTAATCTTTAGACACTCATAGCTTTCAATCTCATATTTGCTTATTTCTTCCTCACTTGACTTAAGATGAACTTCCTCTTCATTCTTCATGTGCCAAGTGACCTTTTTGTTGAGATCTTCACTTGGAGTATACATATCTTTTGATCTCACTCTTAGCTTGTAACAATTTCACTTGACTTAGCATGAGCAACCTCTTGACTATGACAAAAGCGGTAATCTTCATTAAATCAAGACTTCTCAATATTCTTTTTGGACTAACAACCTGCTCATAAACTCAACAAATAATGTTAGTCCTTTAATCATGTTGTCATTCAATTCACCAAAACCCACTAAGGGTGTAGATGCACTTTCAATCTTTGGCCCATATTAATCCGGCCCGGTTTTATAAAGAAAATAAAAGAAATATCGATCGGCCCCACCTGTCATCCTAATGCAGGCAAATTGCTACTCACACCCGGCTTAGTGCACACAGAAAATATTCCTAAGCCTTTTCCCTACAAAAATAATTCCAAAAAGTACCACATTGCATTTTAGCCCCTGCTGTTCTGTAAAAATTATATTTATGCCTAGTAATTTTACAAATACACCCTAACCTTTTCTTTAATTACAATCTAGTCCAAATAAATTTTATTTACGCCTCTAATCTTTTCTATATTTACCTATAGGTCCCTGACCACTTCTTGTTATTTATAGAAAAGCCCCTAGAAACTTTCTAATAATTATAGATAGGTCCCTACAGCTCCCTACACCTTGTATAGATCATATCTTTTCATTAGTAATTCCGATTTCGGTGATCCTTGCGATCGTGCGATCGTCTCGACGTGAGCTATTTTATGAAATTGGTTTCAAATCTAAAATCTCCCAAATTTTCCTTAGTTTGATTTATAAACCCACAGCTCCTGATTAGCACTTCTTGACACCCGATAATCCAGAGCCAATCATTCCACCACCGAAAAATCCCACAGCCACTCCACTAAAACCAAACTTAGTTATCACCTGATCTTGTTACCCTCCTTTCCATTATTCAAGTTTTATCAGAGTTTATTTAAATAATTGCGTTTAAGTTCTTTATGCATTTATTTGAGTTCATTATTTACTGTCATTTGTTTTTAAGTAGTGCACTTCATATAGTCATATTAAATACAGGATTAATAATACGATTAGTGTGCATCTCATGTTGCATTAACTTACGTTATTACAAGTACTATGACGCATGAAATGACATGTCATATTCTAGGTACATTTCTAGTGCAAGTTACATATACTCACGTTAGGGTAATAACACTTTAGGGCGCTAGATAATACATGCATACACATGGTTTACTATCGCAGTCCCGCAACATAGCTTAAAAGAACTAATTAGTTAATCACTGCTTTTTAGTAAATATCGATAGGACGAAGTGATCATGCATAAAATGACACGTCACCCACTTTGTATGCTCATAGTACATGCATTATATTAGCATATAATCACATAAACACATTAGTGCTTTAGATACTCATAATTCATACACTAACATGATTTAAAAAAGTAGTCACATAAACATTGTCAAAATAAGCTTAATAATTAATTAATCACTAATCCTTAGTAAATGTTGCTCGTAGTGGTTATGCATAAAATGACACATCAAACTTCTATTATATTAGCCAAACCATAATACAAGCTCATACTCGTATGAAGGCCCTAGTATAATATTTACCATACATAGTCATACTTAACTACCCATGTGACACATAAGCAATAGAATAAAGTAGCTAAATAAATATTTATTCTAATGATTAACCCATAGTAAATAATACTAGGAGGCACCTAAAATAATGAGCATTGCATTAAGATAGTCTCGGCATCATGCATGACTTCATCATTAGTTTTCTTCGTGGAGTTTTTTTTGGCTCTTATTCGAAGTTTAATTGGATCTTATTGGTTCTTCTCGAGCTTTTATTTCTGTTACGGTATTTTTATTAGGTGTATTCTACCATGTAGACAACGTTGGTTCGAGCAAGAGTCAGATTCCAAGAGGAGCCAGAAGGACTGACATACAAGGAGAAGCCCAAAGATTCCGATATCAAACTCCAAAGATTAAGGATTTGCAGGCAAGCTCTAGCCACCTTGACCATATTAATCCTATTATCTGTTTTGCACCTATATGGCCTGAATGTTTGCATGTGCTTTCCGTGAATTTAAGCATTGTGTAGTAATGATCCTACTTGTTATTGGTATTATATTAATGTCAGTTGCTTGCTCTCATTAATATTGAATACCACCTTGTTATCCCGTCAATGACACCCCCTTGTTAGCTTTAGGAATTCTGTCATTAATGACCGAAAAGTTCCCTTGATATTAGAATGCTTAGGACTCTCCCTTGTGATGCAACGCATCACCACACCATAAACCAATATTTTATAAAATGTGTAAATATGTGCTTGATGGTGTGAGTAAAATAAAATGGGTGGGTGATAGAGCAACATGTCTTAAGTGGAGAAGGGATATTTTTGGTTGGAGGGCGAGGCTTCTAGTAGTGATTTGGTGTTATGTGTTAAGCTTCGGTCTAGTCCACCCGCTGTGGACAAGTGCTCACCCTGACCACCTAAGGACTGGTTCATTGGACCTCAACATAGTGATTTCGTACAACCACATATAGAACCTATTATGGGCAGGACTTATCCTAACATATTGGCATCTACCGTATGCTCCACTAGGCGGCCAGTGGGGCATCGGGCACCAGGTGTGGACTCTTGAGGAGGAATGTACCCGAGATAGTCCTACTCAGAGAAAAAGATCAAAGTACCTCAGCTCAGCGTATCTGAGTTAGCAGAGAAAAATGAAGTACCTAAGAACTCAAAGAAAGTGGGTACTTCTGTTTCAGCCCTAGGGGACTTTCCCGCGTGTGGGTAAAGTGTACAACCTCTGCAGAGTGTAAAATCTTTTCGAAAAGTCCGTTGTCACTGGTTATGACACACTATTGTCTGGGCTCACAATGATTAGTCTCTCCTACCTCTTTGATTGTGTCACTAGGTGTAGTTGCCCATGTTTTGGAAAGTGTCTGGATCGGGTATTGAAGGCCCTTCTAGTTAAAACATGGGAACTAGCGAGAAAGGTTTATTCTCCCCCAGGTCCACCTATTAAAATATGACAAACAATGTTTTGATCTCCTGGTTTAAAAACCCTCTTTAGTGAACCATGCTGAAAATGGATTTTTGCAAAGGAAACCCATGCCCTGTTCTAGTTACAGCAAAATATGCATCTATCAGTACACCTCTACTTAGTGTTAGGGCTTGCTGAGTACCTTATGTACTCGTTCGTTTACATCTGTGGTTTTAGTTAGAGGAAGATTCGTAGAAGATGACGACGTGCTGGGTTTTCGTTCTAATTCCCAAGCTGCTTGTGGATATGGGTCTCTGTTTCCACTGCTTGCTTCGCCTCTAGCTAGTTAAACCATTGTGGAACCATTGTGGATGCCTTAATCCTCACCGAGTTGCCACTAAAGGTCGAGTTTCAGGTATAATATCTTGCTCGAAGTATGCTTTTGATTATCAATCTGTTGGAAATTGTGCGTATCAGCTATTGATCCGAGGACTGATATATGAGGCACAGTGTATCCCAGAAATGGGGTACGACACAGATTCAGGTATCCCATTTGTGAAGGCATATGTAACAGTTGATAATTTGAAATTTTGTTAAGTTCTGCTAAATGTTAGCCTTACTCTGGATGATCTCGCTCAGTTGACCTGCACTACATTTTAAATTGGATATCTAGAAGACAGCCTTAAAAACCTCTGAATATTCAGTTGACCTGGAGTATATATACATGTTTATTTCCATTCCTCTTAATATTCCCAGGTATGAACCCTCAGCAGCAGAAAGGGCATGTAGAACAATGGAAGAAAACTGTAAGGAACTATAACTGCTGGCAAAGTGGTGTAGACTGTCAAGTTGTCCTCCAGCCGTAGCTCATAAGATTGTGTTCTCATCTTCTAATTGCACAAGCAGCAGCTGGTATTTCTAATCATCTTAATCAGCAACCTGTGATTGCTTGCTGATCTCTATATTCAGGCAATGTTTGGCGTTGAGAACAAGTATCGATGCTTCTTTACACCAAAGACAGGTCATCTAAATTATAAAAGTGCAAATGCCGCAAGGCCACGCATATTTTCTAGTTCTCGATATTAATTCAGTTAGCAATCAATTTTTGATGTGTCCATAACTCCAAATAAAATTGCAATACTTATACACATTTATTAATAAACCGGTGGCATATTTGGAAGTTCCTCATGTTGATTATCACCAACAAGCTGCAGATTGAAGAACGGTCAGCCACCTGATCTGCATCCTTGGATTTTGCGAAGTAATATTGCCTAGTTGCAATATAATTTGCTTACTACTGATCTTGATTTTCTTTGTCACTTTGATGCTATTGCTTATATGTTTTCTTCTACCATATGTTTATTGAACCTCTAGGGTACTTTAGTGTTATTAATGTTTTCATGCCTTGGTTTGGTATCGAGCAACACATTGACCTTGGCATGACATAAGATAACATTTCTGTGCTTTCTCCATGTTCTGAAATGCAATTACCTGAATTGTTAACTTTTCATGAAACTCTATAGCTGAGGGTTAGAAGAACATATGTGTATGACAACAACAGCTTATATGGAACACAATAGGAAAAGCAATCATTGGACAATCACAAGAACAATCATCTTGATTGTAGTTACTTTTAGGAATTTATAGCATATTCTTTTGTCTTATACAATGTTAGCATTGTACGATTTAGTGTTTGAATAAAAATCTGGAGGCAGCATTGTAAATTTCACTTGTACTTCAAATATTGTTATTATTTGGCAGTAATTTGAATTTATTTCAATGTTCGAGTCAATGGTTCTATTTCTGAAATGCATTTCAATCTGTGCATGTTGACTGGTTGGGTACATAGGTGTGACTGTCAATGGATAATTGTTGGTGGATTAGTATTAATAATGGGGTCTGTTTTATGATTACGTGAATCGATGGCGATGGACTGTGGGTCCGTAATTCCGTTAATAGCAATGCACCATTAGTCAGTAATTCTTTGGCTTTGTGTTGGTAATGGTTTACCGATACCATTTACACAGACCAATAGTATAGGTCCATAAAGCCTTTTACCGAGTGATGGTAAGTCGCTAAAGTCACTTTTAACGACAAATCGCAAGTTGATGATAGTGAACCATGGTGTAGTGGGCGGCCCTTGATGCTGATTGATTGAAGGGATGTGGCGAGCCATTTTTTTCCTCTGGTATGAGGGATGAGAATGAACGGGGCGGCCCCAGCTTTTGTTTGGATTGATGGATACGGTTGACAAATAGTATATCGTGACCTTTTATATGCTCACCATTCTAAATATGGTCTTCAAATTTAAATAAGATTATTCAGTTTAACTGACTGTATTTACAAGTCTTAGTAATTTCCTAAAAAAATAGCAACTGGATACATATTTTATTTGATCGCTTAAAAGCAAAGCCTGGAAAAGCACTGCACATAACAGCTTTTAAACCCTGACACGTACGATCTTATCGCTTTCATGAACCATCTCTCGCTCATCGACTGTCCATCATGAAGCTCTCGACTACAACCGAAGCAGACAACGATGACGGTAGCCATTCACGCCTTCGAGGACAGCAGCCCCGCCTCTATCGCAACTCGTCTTCCAGGTAGCATTTCCACCTCGGCCATGCGCACCCGTCTTCAAGCCTCATCTCCGCCTCCCAGCCCACCTAGACACAGTGACAGGAGCACAAATGAGCGCACCAGGCCGGGCAAGGCAGTGACAGGAGACGGGCAAGCGAGCCGGGGCCTCGCCGCCTCCCAGCAGCACGCACGCGAGCCAGGGGCCGCGCCATGCCCTCGATTTTGAGGGGCAGCATGGCCACCAAATCTGGAGGTATATTCCTCCCTGTGGCCACCTCTCCCCCGCTCACTTCCGAACCAAACAACGGTGAAACAGGGGCCGCCCCATTCCATCCACGTTCGCCTCCGAAGCAACCACACACCAAATTACTGCTGGAAGGTTGGTTGGTGAAGATTAGTAACTAGCTGTTAGTCATTGTTTCTTGTTTTTATAGTACATGGTCAGTCCTTATTTTCATTTCACTTTACCATTGAACGGTCTGTCATTATATCTTTAGTATATGTGTCAAACCAACGGTCACTATATCTACCATATACCATACACATAGCAAGCGATAGTTTGTTGGTATAACTGGTCGGACACTATAGATTTATACCGACACCACTATCAACCAGAGATAGTATCGGTCATTATATAGCTATAACAACTGACCATAGGTCACTGTAATGACTTATAGCAACATAAAAGGAATCGTTATATATGGCTGTGGTATAGTGATACTATAACATCGGAAGCTACATTCAATGCTCACCCTTTGTGGAATACCATGCTTCCCATCATCTTTCACCCCTTGACCTAGCCGGCCGTTGCCTATCGTGATGCCCTCAATTTCACCGGAACCCAACCCCATATAGCTAGAAAGGAACTCCACTGACATAACCTTTGATAATATCAATCTAGAACCACATCGTTGTCACGCTCCATCTGAGGAAACAAGGTAAATAACATGCTTGGGGCAGTCAAACCACATCTGCACAAATCATTGATAGTGTGCTCTGCATGGTTCTCAGTCTCATCAACATTGTCAACTACCAAGTAAGTGATATATGGATGCGTTCTTCACCATCACCAGCCTGATCCCCGAAGAATGCAGCATGTGTCAAATTGTTTCTCATTGTGTAAGAGTTCTCTTAATTAACACATTACACTTTTGTCAAAACAAAAATCTAGCATGTACGTGGCAGCAAGATCAATTATAACATCGACACGACAATTTAGAAGTCCACAATCATCCCAATGTGAACAGTGTAAATAGAACTAAGAGTGAAGATACATGTACGGCACCGATGGATCTTGGATATCTTCGCAGCTAATTACTTGTATACAATTCTTAACTTCAAGTTTTGATAGTTGCAAATGCGAAAATATAACCCCTTATCTGACAATAATACGAGTTGGATCAAATGTAAGTGATCCTTAAGTAATTTGGACCTTCCATACATTATCTGATGTAAGGATCAGTCACCAATAGGGTTTACTCAGATATGTTTCCATTTAGCCGAGTTTGTTTGAAGTAGGCTGTTCCAGCAACCTATTTCCACAGTTAGGAAACGATCTCCCTGAGCAGGAATGCATACCATCGCCAGAGGAGGGCCGTCCATCGATGACAATTACTTGTTCCACCTGCATCTTTACCTGCTGCGCACCATTTGCAGCAATCATCTTTCGTGGCAACGCAGCAGAAGGTGTGGTTGTAATGAGAAGGATGCAGAGGAAGGCAAGAACTGTTCCCTTCATTCTTCAGATGAAGCTGTGATGATTCACCTACAACACCAAGTAAATGAAATGAGCCTGTAAATATTATGTTACTTGAACTGTCTAAGAGATCGCGACTTCATTTCTTGGGTACGAAATCATACTGATTTTTATTCTTTGTATATTCTCTTGTATCCTTATTCCACTCTTTATCTGTTACAAGATATTTTTTATGCAACACGGGGCGTGCTATTTATAGAGGCTGTCATTTGTGTGGAATTACCACTTTGTTGATAATGCAAGATCGACAGTTGAAAGTGGGGTGAAGAATTATCTGGGCCAGTCGATTACAGAAATGACAGATGATGGTGATTCGGAATATATCTCTTTATAGCCATTTTGGTAGAAAAAGATCAACTTGTTCCTAGGTCACTGGTGCCTCTGCATGGTGATGACACTGAGCAGTAATTTGAAATAATCTATCTTTGCTTGTGTGCCTATTCCATCCAAGGCATTCTTTCATAATTTATGATACGATGACATTAGAAACATTCCACTGGTATCACGCATGAAGCACATACTAACTGTCATAGTGGAAAAATGTGCGATATCACTAGAGAAAAACAGCCCTTGTTATTTATCTATTAATTAGTGTGAAATATCAGTATTTTGTAGGTACACAGTGAAAATGTATGGTTGCTATGTATGATGATGATGTTCTTAATTGCCGCATTTTGAGTTCACATTATATTACAGCAAATATATGGGGGAAATAGGAAAAAGGGATTCTAGAACATCAATGTTTATAAAAATTGATGTAGTAGGATAAGCAAAAAATTTGACCTAAATGTCTTTGTATACCAGTGCCACCAACCAGTTGCTGTACAAATTTGTTCTATTATATTCCGGGTTGCCAATTCTATTAAAACAATTTACAAAATAAATCTGATGCTAGTG
>BCLF01000178.1:168985-185603 GCA_001602275.1 Zoysia japonica | reverse complement strand
GTAATACACAGGTGTCTGTATTTCAACGACTACCGATAGAGGTGTAAGAAATACTACCTCCGTTCGAAAATATAAGCATTTCGGAGTTTGGTCAAAGTAAAATTCTTTTAACTTTGATTATACTATCTAGAAAATTAAATATTTTCAATATAAAGATTTCTATATTATGAGGATGTAATTTCATGACAAATCTAATAACATAATTTATATAAGATAAATCATTCCAAAATCTCTACTATTAATGATCAAAGTTAAATAAGTTTGACTCTGACCAAACCTAAAATATGCTTATATTTTTGAGTGGAGGGAGTATACTTTCTGTTCGAAGAGATCTGACTTCGGGTACACATTTGCACATAATATAAGGCAGATTTTAAGGTACGCCTAAATCATTATAGACTATCCACTTTTGTGGGTCTTGAAGAATAAATTTGTAACATCCCATAAATTTCAAATTAATAAAGCAGCAAGTTATCCCAATTTTGTTCCGATCAAAAATCATCTGTCTCGAATTTCGTTCCGTCTAATTCGAAATCCTTTTATCTAAATTTTTTTTGTGCTGAAATAATTTAGCCCGCGTAATTTTCGTTGGGCCAAAAATTATTTTTCGGAAATTCCAAATTTATTCTCAGATTCCTAAATAACTTCCCTAATTATTTTTCTCTCAATATTATCCTCTCCTACCCTCATCCCTATCTAATCCCCTCTATAAATATCTCCTCCCATTCTTATATCCTTTTCCCATTCCCTTCCCCATTTTTCCAGAACCGTTTCTCCTCTCGCGCTGCCGCCTCCGTCCTCGATCCTCCGTCGCACCGCCGCTCCTGTACCCGCGCCCGTCTTCCAAACCATCGCGCGACGCCTGCTGCCGTCACCGCCGCACCTCGTCCTCCGTGCCTCTCCGCGTGCGCCGCCCGACCGCGTTGCCACCTACTTTGGGCAACCGCGTCGCCCCGCTCGTCTCGTTCCTCGTGCCGTGGACCAGTATTCCGCGCGCCTGCCTCCGTCCGGATTCCCATGCCAAGTTCTCCAGTTGCACCCCGTCACATCACCGCGCCGGTCACCGTCAGCTCTTGCATCGCCGACCCCGTGCTCTGCCGAAGTCGCTCTCTCCTCGGTCCAAGGGACCGCGCGCTGCCCCCCTCCATTGGTCTCCGGTCCGAAGACCGCGCCGGCCCCGATTGGTTTCCAGTGCACGTCGCGGTTCCGATATTCGTCTCCAGTCTTCAGTGCGTTAATCTTCGATTTCCGATCTTCGAGTCTCGCCTCTCCGATGTCCAGTGCTGGTGAGAATAATTTTCCTCTCTTAAATTCCTTTTCCTCTCCGATAAATTGTTGGATTAATTGCTAATCTAGTTGCGATTAATTGTTCTCCGATTAATCTAAATCCTTGTAGTCTAGTCATCTACGAATTTTCGGGGAACCCCGTTTGTTCTCAGATGTTTCCCAAAACTGTTCCGTACCTAGTGTCTGGAACGAATTTAATTACCAGTTTTAATTGTCGCGTACCTAGTGTCTGACACCCTGTTCGTGCTGTGTTTCACTGGTGTTCCAGAGGAGGAGTTCCGCAAGCCCGCTCAGTTCGACGACCCGGATCTCGACTTTGATCTCGAGTTGCCAGGCAAGCCACGTTCCTTGACCACTTTGTACCCAGTATTTTAAATTGCATGTTTTGTTTGCAACCCTAATTTGCATGCCAACTTTTTTAAAATGTGCTAGCAACATTCCTAAGCCGTGCCTATTTATTGTTCCACAAATATGAGCTCTAGAATTGGTTTAGAATAATTATTTTATTTTTATGCTTAGCTATGCTTAATCGCATTTATTTTTACCTCACATCTATTACTATAGAAATGGAATTTGTGTTAAATGATTTGAACTGTGCTTCAAATGTGTGAGTTTTGTAAATAACTATACATAACTATTTAGCAGGGGCAGGATAGAGTACGAAGAGCTGGGAGACTTTTGGAAAGTCCCTGTGGGCGTACCTCTTGCGGGTACAACAGGAAGATTCGGGCTGAGATCTTTTCTTGAGACTTGTTGTTGGCGTTGAGGTTGGAGATAGTGCCTGCTCGGCAATTAAGGACTGAGTCCTTCGAGCCTTGTACGCTCAATTGACAACCATGCACACCACGTTACCCTGTATGGGTAGTGGCTTCATCTTGAAGTTTGTCGAGACTGGTTGTTTACTCGTAGGTTGGCGGTGTAACATTAGTGTGGTGTAGAGCTATGACTTCCCACATGAGATCGAGATACCCCACCTGATCGCTCTTCACAGCTCCAGGACCCGATTGCGTAGGCTTTTGGGATCCCTATCTTGAAGGACGGATGACACCAGTTAAAGCTTGTGGACGGGTCTTGTGTGTTCGTTGAGATTACGACGGTAGTTCCCGATGACGCTTCTCGCAGGTCCAGTGCATAACCTCTGCAGTGTTACAGTCAATGCGCATTGCTACATCCTTTTGGAAGGACACCCCTGAGTTGTGCTCCTCCTTGAGTAGTTTTGTTTTTCTTTCTCCTCTCCTATTTCAAAATGTTTTGGACTCCGGCCTTTGAGCTGTGGCCGAGTCTGAAGATTATACCGGCATTTAAAATGAACCCCCGTCTGGAATAACAGAGATCCCTGCGGGGCAAGATAATAAAATTTGATAGTTTTAAAATAAAGCTTTCTTGCATCTTTAAAATAAAATAAAATGTTTTAAACTTGCATTTAGCACTTGAGCCATGCTTTTATCCTTGAAACCATTTTCACGCATACATTCTTGATAGGTAGTACGCGGTTTGCTGAGGATTCGTACTCACGACTTTTTAATTTGTTGTTTTCAGAGGATACTCTCAGTTTCGACTTCGACTACGTCTCCGACAAACCATGAAGTCCGCTCCTATGCTCAAGCTAGCCTGTGTGGAGGAGGTTCGCTACTGTTGCCATGTTGATGTTTCCGTTGCTGCACTTGTTAGATTCTCGATAGTGATCTATCTGCTCTGAGATGTTCCGGCCTGCGTGCCGATGGACCCCTTTGGAGATTTTACTCTAATAATTTGTTTGACTTGTTATTTTCTATTCTCGTTCTTGTTTAATATTTTTGTTATGGTTTCTTGATTGATCGCTTGTGATGTCGTGTGTGCCAACCTCCTGGGATTGGTAAGGCCACATAAGATCGAGACTTATCGAAAGGTAAGAAAAATCCTGGTCGTTACAGGTGGTATCAGAGCCATACTTGACCGTAGGAGCGAAACCATAGTACTGGACGTAACTAAGGAATATTTCTAGATTTTCGCATCTGCTATCAAACCTTCATTGTAAAAGTTGTTTTCATAAATCTCGTCGTTTGCTTGATGGAAGTCTTGTTTGCTTGGAGTTGTGCTTGTTTAGTTATTCTTATCCAGATCTGATGATCTTCTGTCTTTTGCAGTAATTCCTGTTTCTACTGATGCTATCCTTCTAACCAGAAATATTTTTCTGCAACAGATGGCTCCGAGAAGGTCCAGACATCTTCAGGCTCGTTTTGAGGAGGCCGCTCTGGAGGACCCTGAGGTACCGCCACCCGCTAGGCGCGGTGCTGGAGGCCGTGTACCAGTGCCACCTGCAGCGGACGCGCCTGGCGTTGGGCGAGGGCGTGGCCGTGCTGGTGCCCCAGTTCCTCAGGCTAGAGGACGTGGCAGAGGAGCTGCCATAGACCCTAGAGTTGAGCCTGTTGGTGTTGCCGCGCCTGGTGAGGAGCTTTCAGCTGCTCCGAACCTAGCGAAGGTGATGGCCCGACAGACGCTTCTGCTGGAGCATATTGTCGAGCAATCACAATAGCAGCCTCGTGGTCGTGCTCCTGCTCCTGACGCAGCACACTACCACCAGTCAGCCAGTTCTCGCATGGCGATGTTCCTGAGCATGCGCCCACCCTCTTTTGACCGTGCAGTTGATCCTCTGGATGCTGACAATTGGCTCAGGGATATTGAGAAGAAGCTGGACCTGATTCAGTGCGATGATCAAGAGGCAGTTCGTCTAGCAGCTCACCAGTTAACAGGTGCAGCTGGTGCTTAGAGTGACACTCTTTACGCCACTCTCGACGACCCAGAGCAGTTCACATGGGACGACTTCGTCACTGCCTTCCGTGGTTTCTACATCTCTGAGGGAACAATAGAGGCGAAGGCGGAGGAGTTTCGTAACCTTCGTCAGGGAGGTATGTCTGCCACTGAGTACGCTCACCGTTTCACTCAGCTCAGCCGCTTTGCACCTGAGGAGGTCTCGACTGAGTGCCACAAGATGTACTGGTTCCGAAAGGGCCTACGTCTTGAGATGCTTCTGTATCTGGATGGTGGTGTTCAGAGGAGCCTTCGTGAGCTGATTGACAGATGCCTGGCCTTGGGGGTGTCACTTCAGAAGCTCGATCGGTCCAGGGATGCTAAGAGGAGGGCTCTTGGTCAGGGACCCAGTCATGAGGCTTCACAGTGTTAGCGTTTCAGTTGTTCTTTCCAGCAGGGATCGGGACAGCCCACCTTCGTCCGATCCACTGTTACTGCTCCAGCTTCAGTCCAGTAGCAGAGTTCTCAGAGCCAGAGAGGTGCCTTTCAGTAGCAGCAGTCCTCTTTCTGTCCGACAGCGGGTCAGCCTCAGTTCGCTGTTTCGAGTGTGGGCAGGAGGGTCACAAGGCATTTCAATGTCCGAGGCACCAGCAGTAGAGGCCTAGGGGAGGTGGTGTTCAGTTTACCACTCCCGCTAGACCACCGCACCAGTCTGGAGGACGAGGAGTGCGTTCAGCGGGTCGTGGTGCTGCTCAGCCGAGCGTCACGCACAGCCCCTGAACCACATCTCTGTGGAGGAGGCTCAGGAGGCACCTGACGTCGTCGTTGGTAAGTTCTTGGTTCACTCTCACTTAGCGACGGTTTTGTTCGATTCGGGGGCTACTTATTCGTTTGTGTCGTCGACATTTGTGTCTACACAGTCTCTCTACCTCACTCTTAGCTATACCTACACTGACCACCACTTGGAGTCTACAAGAGTCGTGTTGAGTGTAGAGGTGTTCGGATCTTGATTGAGGGTGTGGTCTTTCTAGCAGATCTCATCGTCCTTCTCTCGCGTCACATTGATGTCATCTTGGGGATGGATTGGCTGATGAGGCACAGAGAAATCATCACTTGTGCTGAGAGAGTTGTGTCTTTGGTTAATCACCACGGTGTTCGAGTGGTGTGTGCACCTAGAGCGTCCAGAGTTCCACCTTCAGTTTGCAGCTTGCAGGAGTTCTCTTTGGAGCAGATTCAAGTTGTTCGTGAGTTTTTGGAGGTGTTTTCGAATGAGCTGCCAGGACATCCTCCAGATCGAGATGTTGAGTTCGTGATCGATCTACTTTCTGGTACCGCGCCAATTGCTAAGCGGCCATATCGGATGTCTTCCGATGAGCTTGCTTTGCTTAAGGAGCACATCGATGAGCTCTTGAGTAAAGGGTTCATTCGGCTGAGTGCTTCACTGTGGGGAGCCCTAGTGCTGTTTGTGAAGAAGAAGGATGGGTCAAAGCGCATGTGCGTTGACTACCGTTCTTTGAATGAGGTGACTATAAAGAACAAGTGTCCTTTGTCGAGGATCGATGATTTGTTTGATCAGTTGAAGGGTGCGAAGTTCTTTTCCTCGATTGATTTGAGATACCAGATGAAGATTCGTCCTTCCGACATTCCGAAGACTTCGTTTGTGACGAGGTATGGGTCTTATGTGTTCCTGGTCATTTCTTTTGGACTCACTAATGCCCCTGCCTACTTCATGAACATGATGAACAAGGTATTCATGGCTGAGTTGGATAAGTTCGTGGTGGTTTTCATTGATGATATTCTCGTCTAATCCAAGTCAGCAGAAGAGCATGAGTAGCATCTGAGAGTTGTACTTGGGAGGTTGAAATCTCATCAGCTGTATGTCAAGTTCAGCAAGTGAAAGTTTTGGCTTGAAAAAGTTGTTTTTCTGGGTCATGTTATCACAGCTGAGGGAGTTGCCGTTGATCCTGAGAATTTCAAGGCTGTTGTGGAGTGGGAGTCTCCGAGGTTAGCCTCTAAGGTGAGGAGTTTTCTTGGATTGGCAGGTTACTATCGCCGATTCATTGAGAACTTTTTCTGGATTGCTAAGCCTATGACCGAGTTGACTCAGTTGGGAGTGCCGTTTGTTTGGTCAGATGCTTGTGAGAGGAGTTTTCAGGAGCTGAAGATGAGGTTGACATCTGCCCCTATTTTGACCTTGCCAGATATTCACCAGGATTTTCAGGTTTTCTGTGATGCTTCTCGTCAGGGTTTGGGTTGTGTGCTGATGCAGAACAAGAAGGTGGTTTGCTATGCTTCGAGGCAGTTGAAGAAGCATGAGTTGAACTATCCGACGTATGATCTTGAGTTGGCAACTTTTGTCCATGCTTTGAAGATTTGGAGGCACTATCTGATCGGCAACAGATGTGAGAACTTCACCGACCACAAGAGTCTCAAGTATATCTTCACCCAGTCAGAGCTGAACTTGAGGCAGAGGAGGTGGCTTGAGTTGATTAAGGATTACAATCTTAGCATCAACTATCACCCGGGTAAAGCCAATGTGGTAGCCGATGCTTTGAGTTGTAAGGCTTATTGTTCTTCTTTAATGTCTGAGTAGTCAGAGATTCTTGCAGATCTGACCAGTTTGGGAGTTGAGATTATTCCTCAGGGTTTCTTGCACGAGCTGAGGTTGCAGCCGTTATTGATTGAGGAGATCAAGTCAACTCAGAAGCATGAGAGAGAGGTTCAGTCGATCTTGAAGACGATGAGGAGAGGCAAAGATTCTGAAGGAGTTTGCATGAGGCTATGGGTACACACCTAGTATACGGTTAAGCTTATCATCCTCAGACAGATGGTCAGACAGAGCGTGTGAACCAGATTCTGTAGGATATCTTGAGGGCCTGTGTGATCACCTATGGGCTGAGCTGGGAGGACAGCCTTTCTTTTACGGAGTTCTCTTACAACAACAGTTTTCAGGCCAGTTTGGGGATGTCACCTTTCGAGGCGTTGTATGGTAGGAGATGCTGTACTCCGCTCATGTGGTCGGAGGTTGGTGAGAGGTCTTTCTTTGGTCCTAATTCCATCAAAGCTGCCGAGGAGAAGGTTGAGAAGATCAGAGAGCATCTTCGGGTTGCTCAGAGCCGTCAGAAGAGTTATGCGGATAAGAGGAGGAGGCCTCTTTCTTTCGAGGTTGATGATTGGGTGTATCTCAAGGTGTCACCTCTCCGTGGCACGCGTCGCTTCCATGTTCAAGGGAAGTTGGCTCCGAGGTTTGTTGGTCCTTTTCGGATTCTCAGGAAGATCGATGAGCTTGCTTACACGTTAGACTTGCCATCTGAGCTTGCGGCTGTGCATCCGGTGTTTCACGTTTCTCACTTGAAGAAGTGTCTTCGAGTGCCGGAGGAGCAGGTTGTCACTGATGCTTTGGATATTCCGGACACGCTCGAGTACCCGGTGAAGATTCTTGATGAGGCGTTCAAGGAAACGCGAAGGTCTAAGATCAAGTTTCTCAAGGTTCAGTGGAGCAACCACACTGAGCGAGAGGCTACTTGAGAGAAGGAAGATAATCTGAGGAAAGAGTTTCTCTATCTGTTTGAGTCCGCTTCTTGATCTCAAGGACGAGATTCTATAAGGGGGGAGTCTGTAACTTCCCGCAGTTTTGGATGAGTGTAGCTTGGAGTTCAAGGTGGATGTTCAACCTTAATCGGTCTCCACTGAAACTGGTATATTAACAGTACTTTAGTACGGGGAGAATTTAAAGCGTGCCGAAAACTGGTACGGCGAGTTATCCCAATTTTGTTCCGATCAAAAATCATCTGTCTCGAATTTTGTTCCGTCTAATTCAAAATCCTTTTATCTAAATTTTTTCGGTGCGGCAAAAATTATTTTTTGGAAATTCCAAATTTATTCTCAGATTCCTAAATAACTTCCCTAATTATTTTTCCCTCAATATTATCCTCTCCTACCCTCATCCCTATCTAATCCCCTCTATAAATATCTCCTCCCATTCTTATCTCCTTTTCCCATTCCCTTCCCCATTTTTCCAGAACCGTTTCTCCTCTCACGCCGCCGCCTCCGTCCTCGATCCTCGGTCGCACCGCCGCTCCTGTACCCGCGCCCGTCTTCCAAGCCGTCACGCGACGCCTGCTGCCGTCACCGCCGCCTCTCGTCCTCCGCGCCTCTCCGCATGCGCCGCCCCGACCGCGTCGCCACCTGCTTCGGTCTTCCGCGCGCAACCGCGTCGCCCCGCTCGTCTCGTTCCTCGTGCCGTGTACCAGTATTCCGCGGGCCTGCCTCCGTCCGGATTCCCGTGCCAAGTTCTCTAGTTGCACCCCATCGCCTCACCGCGCCGGTTGCCGTCAGCTCTTGCATCGCCGACCCCGTGCTCCGCCGAAGTTGCTCTCTCCTCGGTCCAAGGGACCGTGCGCTGCCCCCCTCCATTGGTCTCCGGTCCGAAGACCACGCCGGCCCCGATCGGTTTCCAGTGCACGTCGCGGTTCCGATTTTCGTCTCCAGTCTTCAGTGCATTGATCTTCGATTTCCGATCTTCGAGTCTCGCCTCTCCGATTTCCAGTGCTGGTGAGAATAATTCTCCTCTCTTAAATTGCTTTTCCTCTCCGATAAATTGTTGGATTAATTGCTAATCTAGTTGCGATTAATTGTTCTGCGTTTAATCTAAATCCTTGTGGTCTAGATGGTCTACAAATTTTTGGGGAACCCCGTTTGTTCTCAGATGTTTCCCAAAACTGTTCTGTTAATTTTTCTCGTCGCGTTTGTCGTGTAGGATTTTTCAGGGAATGTTTTGCGCACGTTTAGCCTAGTAGCTTCAATTTAGATTTAATTACCTGTTGTAATTGTCGCGTACCTAGTGTCTGACCTTGTTCGTGCTGTGTTTAGCTGGTGTTCCAGAGGAGGAGTTCCGCGAGCCCGCTCAATTCGACGACCCGGATCTCGACTTCGATCCCGAGTTGCCAGGCACGCCGCGTTCCTTGACCACTTTGTACCCAGTATTTTAAATTGCATGTTTTGTTTGCAACCCTAATTTGCATGCCAACTTTTTTAAAATGTGCTAGCAACATTCCTAAGCCGTGCCTATTTATTGTTCCACAAATATGAGCCCTAGGATTGGTTTAGAATAATTATTTTATTTTCATGCTTAGCCATGCTTAGTCGCATTTATTTTTACCTCACACCTATCACTATAGAAATGGAATTTGAGTTAAATGATTTTGAACTGTGCTTCAAATGTATGAGTTTTGCAAATAACTATACATAACTATTTAGCGGGGGCAGGATGGAGTATGACGAGCTGGGAGACTTTTGGAAAGTCCCTGTGAGCGTTCCTGTTGTGGGTACAATGGAAAGATCCTGGCTAGGATCTTTTCGTGAGACTTGTTGTTAACATTGAGGTTAGAGATACCATGTTACCCTGTATGGGCAGTGACTTGATCTTAAAGCTTGCCGAGACTGGTTGTTTACCCGTGAGTTGGCGGTGTTGTGTTAGTGTGGTGTAGAGCTATGACTCCCCACCTGAGATCGAGATACCTGACCTGATCTGTGGTAGGCTCTTCACAGTTCCAGAACCCGATTGCATAGGCTTTTGTGATCCCTATCGTGGAGGACAGATGACTCTAGTTAAAGCTTGTGGACGGATCATGTGTGTTCGTCGAGATTACGACGGTAGTCCCCGATGACGCTTCTCGTGGGTCCAAGTGCATAACCTCTGCAGAGTTACAGTCAATGCGCATTGCCACGTCCTTTTGGAAGGACACCCCTGAGTTGTGCTCTTCGTTGAGTAGTTTTGTTTTCTTCCTCCTCTCCTATTTCAAAATGTTTTGGACTCCAGCTTTTGAGCTGTGGCCGAGTGTGAAGATTACACCGGCATTTAAAATGAACCCCCGTCCAGAATAACGGAGATCCCTGCGGGGCAAGATAATAAAATTTGACAGTTTTAAAATAAACCTTTCTTGCATCTTTAAAATAAAATAAAATGTTTTAAACTTGCATTTAGCACTTGAGCCATGCCTTTGTCCTTGAAATCATTTGCATGCATACATTGTTGATAGGTAGTACGCGGTTTGCTGAGTATTCGTACTCACGGCTTTCTAATTTGTTGTTTTCAGAGGATACTCTCAGTTTCGACTTCGACTACGTCTCCGACGAACCGTGAAGTCCGCTCCTGCGCTCAAGCTAGCATGTGTGGAGGAGGTTCGCTACTGCTGCCATGTTGATGTTTTCGTTGCTGCACTTGTTGGATTCTCGATAGTGATTTATCTGCTCTGAGATGTTCCGGCCTGCATGCCGATGGACCCTTTTAGAGAATTTTACTCTAATAATTTGTTTGACTTGTTATTTTCTATTCTCATTTTTGTTTAATATTTCTGTTATGGTTTCTTGATTGATCGCTTGTGATGTCGTGCGTGCCAACCTCCTGGGATTGGCAAGGCCACAAAAGATCGGGACTTATTGAAAGATAAAAAAAATTCCGGTCATTACAAAATTGATCTTTTACAAGGTATAAAAGTTCTCGTAATAATTAATTTCAATTTAGAAAGTAATTTTTTTTGGAAACTCAGATATGCATTTGTTTTGGAAAACTTTCAGCCTATAGAAATTATTTGGAATGTAATGTGTTTGATTTTGTAAAGTAACCGGAATTAGGGAACTAGTGTTGGTTGACATGGTTTTGTATTTTTTTATTTTGTATTTTCTCCTGTTATGAACATCAACAGTTTAGATCAAATTCATTACTTACCTCATAAGAGGTAAGCCAAAATTTTTTGTCTAGCTTAGAGTATCTCCAACACTCCCCCAAAAGACACCTTTAGAGGCTGCCAAAAAAAATCAGGGTCAATTTTAATCCCCTCCTCGGACAACTCCCTTAAAAGTGTCCCAATAGTTATTTGAATTTTGGGCCAGCCAAAACAACCAGCCCAATAATAGACCTAAAATTATATTGGATCGTTTATAGTCACGATTTCTTGTCCATTATTCCCTGGCTGGCCTCCAGAAACAAGATCGCCACAATAGTCAAGCGCGCCCAAACGTGTCAATCGACAGGAGATTGCCAGATATCTGCGTTGCCCAGCCATGTCTATCGTCAATAAGAGATCACCCTGCCGTGTCCATTGTCAACAGGTCATGCGTAAGTCACTCTTGGAAGCAGGGCCGTACCTAAGATTTTGAGCCCTCTATGCGAAACACAAAATGAGGCCCTATATTTTGGAATAAAAATAGGAAAATATATTTTAACTTCATTTTATAACTGCATGTTTTATAGCAATACAAGGAAATACAATAATCAATTATGCTAATAGCTCTATTTTCCTTGCGCTGTTCACAAATGGCATGGGAAATAATTCAAATAAAAAGGACCTCTCTATGTTCCAAACATAATAATAAAATAACTAATTAAAGGGTTAGAGCAATTAAGAAAGGTAAAAAATCAGTAACCAAACCCTGATGCAGTAGTGTGAAGTTAGTAAAATTTAGGGATAAGTCTACTTCACACCCTCAACCATTGATGTTAGTTTACTTCACCCCTCAACTATAAAACCGGATGTTTTATACTCTAAACTATCCAAAACCATCTAAATAACCTCTCAAAGTAGTTTTAGAGGTTGTTTTGCCTATGTGGCAGTACACATGGGCAATGACATGGCACTATACATGTATCTCCATTTAATTACCAAGCTCTTGTCCCACGACACAATCAAATAATTTTTCTTAATAAAAAATAAAATCTATCTATTTTTAATTGTTTTCATTATATGATTAATATTTTTTCATTTTTATTTAGTACAACATTGATGCCATTCGAGACATTTTGAAACTATCTTGCCATGCCATTCTCTATGTGTACTGCCACGTAGCCAAAACCACCTCGAAAACCATTGTAGGGGGTATCTAAATGGTTTTGGATAGTTTGGGGTGTAAAACATCTGGTCTTATAGTTAAGGAGGTAAATTAGGCTAACATGAATAGTTGAGTGGGTAAAGTAGACTTATTCAAATAAAAAGGACCTCTCTTTGTCAATACTAAAACAACTAATTAAAGGGTTAGAGAAATTAAGAAATGTAAAAATCAGTAACTGCAGTGGTGTGGAGTTAGTAAATTTAAGATGAGGGAGCCACTATGTCTTCTTTCTGTCTAGAGAAATCGATCAACAATGAGAAGATATGGGAGGGAAGGAATATACCAGGGGATTTAGTTTGCTAATTATAATACTCCAACTAGCAGATTTTTGGGCCCCAACATTCAGTACAGGAAAGTTGGCTTGTAGAGACACTTTGCTATAGGCACTTTCAAATTTGTCTCTATATACCAGGCAAATTTGAGGGTTTTTGAAATAAAAACTGTCTTCAATAATGATAGAGAGCCATCCTTTGAGGCATTCCTACAGTTTCTATGTACGTTGAACGTAGAGGCACTCTTTTGCGACAAGTTAAAAATGACAATATCTTACAGAGGCATTAGTAGAGGCATCTTGTGCATACTTAGAGTCACTATTTTGCTAATTTGTTGATATCTAATAACAATAATACTTCAAACATAGATATATTGTGATGTGTGGTTGAGTTGGCTAGCAAGGTCAATAAGATATTCTCTATGAGGTCTTAAGTTCAAGGATTCACAACAACTATAGTTTTCATAATTTACTTAACACTATAAAAAACGCTTCTATATTTGAAAAGGCAGGGCAAGTATGCATTAAAAAAATGTCTCTAATTTGGTACTGTCGATTCACAAAAATGTCTATTTTTTAGAGATAATGCATGAGAAGACACTTTGAGGCATTTTATTGAATGCCGCTAGGACTGTCTAAAGACAATATAATTATGTCTCTACTATATAAAAAAAATGCCTCTACAAACCAATTCTCTTGAAGTGATTTTGTCGGCCCTGTACTATCGCCCCTAATGAACATGCTGAAATACAGCCCTGCTTGGAAGCAATTTTGATCGCTAGGATTTCCGAAGGGTCAGGAGCATAATTATTTACAAAATCACATTGTTTCATGAAGGGTCAGGACCATGCGTAAGTCATTGTTGCAAAGCTTACTGGATTCATCTTCGTTGCATGATGATGATGATTTCTTAATCCAATCCGCATCCACACTTCATACGCATTACCTAGCATTGAGTGCACCTAAACCTGGGGTTTTGTTCATGGAAACAAAATTGTATGTCATGTTCCAACATATGGTCCAGATTTCTTCAGATGTAGGTTGGTATTATGTCATGTTTATTGTTCAAATCACATACATTATTTTGTTTGTGATGTCTCTTCTTACATTTAAATTTTTCTCTATACCACAACCCAGAATTAGCGTCAGAGGTCTGTCGTTAAAAATACACAATTAACGTCGGCTGGTCTGTCGGTAAAACAGAAGGTCAGTTGTTAACTCCAATTTTAGAAACAGACGATCTCTTGGTATTATTATTTCATATTTACATCAGATGGTCCATTGTTATTTGTTACTTTTTAGCGACAGACCGTCTGACGGTCAACGAAAACCTAATCCCGCCTCATTTTTCCCTGCCCCCCTGCCCGGTTCTCTCTCTCTCTCTCTCTCTCTTTGTTTTCCTCACCCCGGCCACTCTCTCACTCCTCGCGCGCCCTAGATCGACCGGCCTCCTTGCCGTCGGCCAGCCCGCGCCCGGCGCCCCTGTAGTTACAGAAAAGTTTAGGGGCTAAAGTGTAAATAGTTCATAAGGCAGGGACTGGTCTGTAATTAAATAAAAAGTACATGGGCTTTCCTATTAAATTAATTATTAAATAATTATTCTAATCATCTTTCATATTAATAATATTATTAATTATCTTGATTATTATATTTATTGTTAAAATGAAATTAACAGATTAATCTGAGATTAATGAACCTTAATTCTAATTAATTTTAACTAAATTTGTTTGCTGACATCATCATAATGTAATACCGACACAATAAAGCTAATTGATTTATTCTTATATGGGAAATCTGCGGATTGTATGGGCCTTTGATTTTGTATTAGATGGATAGGATTTAAGCCGATGACGTGGCTCAATCTAAGCCTGTGGATTTCAGTCAGATGGATGGGATTAAATGGTACGCGTGGCACTATGTGACACAATAAAGCTAATTGAATTTTAATTAGATCAAGGGGGCTGGTCTGATCTCGGTGGTTCATCCGAGATCCGACAGTTGCAGCGGCCCGCGCCTGGGCAGGGCGGTGGCTCGGCCGGAAGGTGGCAGCGGCAGCAGCGCCCATCGCGGCTTGCCAGAGGTGGCCATTGCCGGCGCTCAGGTGCGCCGTTCTTCATGGGAAGCGGCTCAAATTGAAGAGGGGAGTGCTGGGATCTTTACCGTGGTGGCTATTGGCATCGGGGAAGACGTCAGGGTGGCACGTGACGGTGAGGGATGTCGAGGAAGGTTCGGCGGCGACGAGCGCAGTGTTCATTGGCGGAACTCGTCAAGGAGATGCTGCTTCGTGTGCGGCGCGGCATGGAGAAGTCCAGCATGGGGGTCTTTGGCTCCCGGACGGTCATGCTAGGGCGGCGCGATGTGGGGGCTAGGGTTGCAAGTTTTCGATGAGAGAGAGGTTTCGGCGGCGCTTAAGTGGAGGAGGAGAGGCAGCCGACTCGGAGGGGAGGTTGGGGCGCAGATAGGTTGCTATCCCGTGGAAAACGGGGCTCGGTTGAGGAGATCGGTAGTGGCGGTTCTGTTGGGGGGGCAGCTAGAGGCGGGAGATGACGAGTGGGACCCTCCTGGTAGTGAGAGAGGAGAGAGAGAAGGGGGCGCTGGGCCTGGTGGGTTGAGGGAGGGAGAATGCAGGGGTGGCGGGTGGGCTTGTTGGGCCGGGAAGGGGAGGAAAAGAGGGAGGGGTGGCGGCTAGCCCCTAGAGTTTTTTTCTTTTTTCTCTTTCAATGTGTTTATTAATTAATTCTTTGTCACGTTATTTCAAAACTTTGAAATGAGAGAATTCGTTTGATATATTTTGAGATGAATGCATTTTACTTTATTTGAATCATGTCACACCTGGTTTTAAGGCTAAAATCAAGTGACCCTTTATATGTGTCTAGGAACCAAGTTTCACACATAAAGTGACTTCATTAATGGTAAAACATAACTATGTTATGATAAAAAAAAAGAAAAACAATTACCGAATGCAGCGGAAAGGAAAACCAAGTGTAGCGCAGCTTCCACAGGCAGTCGACTGAAGTAGCTTGCCTAGACTTCAGCTCCTGCATCTTCAATCTACTCTCAAACATTTTTTCTACTGAGCAGCATTTATAAAGGCAATGTTAAGTACGGGATGTACTCATCAAGTGTGGGAAAGTATAACATGTGGCAATAAACATGGCACAGGTAGCATAGGGTTCTTTTGCATAAAAGCACATCATAGAGACATCATCTGATTAAGCACCTATTTACTAAGTGAAAGACATTGTGCCTATAGACCAACCATGCCTATAGCTTACTCAGCTGTAGCACCAACATAAAAACCAATCACAGTCTCCCACTGTGATCACCAACCAAAGCATACCAAAATTCCTACTAATCATGTGAGGGTCCATGCAATGCTCGTGACCATGAGCACGGCTGTCATGACACTTTTAACTCTACAGAGGTTGTACACAATTCCTCACAAGAAGTGATTTCATCCCCTGTTTTTAGGTGGACTAAAAAAATCTCCATTATGCCTGTGTCGTCACACTCGCACACTTCCTTTGTTGTGAGGGCCAAGAGATCACTTCAAGACTTTTTCATGGCTTCCTCTAGCTTGTACATGCCCACTGAGGTTTCACCTAATAAGACACTAACTGTAACTTTAGAAAGGCCCCTCTTGTGCTAAATGGTTCCCGGGAGTAACTCTCTCTTCCGCACACATCTCTCCCCAGGCGGATTCAGGTGTAACCTGCTTTCCCCGCTCTACCGGTTAGCATGCACAGAACTGGTCTCTACCACTTACTACATCAAGCCGCGCCCATTCTTAGCTTGTAGTTGTATGGTAACACATGGGTGGTCGCTCCACGAACCGGTCCATAGATTTGAGAAGATAACATACCAAGGGACAGTGCCGGTAACCCCACACACAGTCCTACACCAACTATATCCCCCAAATCACTAATCTGAAAGTTACTATTAAATAATCTATTAATCCTCGTGAAGCAAGTATGATAATAAATCTATTTAATATCACCCATTCCGATAGCAGCAAGCTAAGCATGTAATCTACCCAACAAAAAGGTAAACTAAGACGACAAGGTATAATAAGGAAACTAGGTGAATTCCTAATAGTAGATGTGTATTTAATTTCACAACAGGCATGCAATCTATAAGATAGAGGTTTTTGTAAAGCAGGTACAAAATGGTCAAGGACACTTGCCTTTGTAATTATATAGCTGCTCATTGATCTTGGAGTACTGATTTTTTAAGTCCTCGCAAAGCAGAACAGAAGCATATTCATCTAAGCGAAGAAAAAACACAATTCAATTACAACTATGCATACAACAAAAGAGAATCAAAAGGATAATGTCATGAAATGCATAGGTTATCTCGATACGGTCGTTTTGATATAAAATTCACTTAAATCAGAGTTACAGTTTAAAAGTTATGACATTTATAATATTCAGGCACTAATTT